>CAIGRS010135671.1:0-14393 GCA_903798395.1 Fraxinus floribunda
TTGAATTGAAGTTCAAAGTCCTGAATCTGAATATACCTCCGGTCGAAATATGCTAAGATGAAGACTTAAATTAGTACATATCAGTTCATAATTAAAATGCCATATGCGTTACGATTTTAGAAACCGGGCTCCCAAGTGTTGGCATGGGGAGGAATACAAATTGTCCAGATCGTTCGTTTGTCGTAGCGGATGTTCACCAAAATGTACAACATGAGGAGATCAATCATCAGATAATATCTTAAACAATAATGCACCCGTTCGTTTGCCTATAGCGAAGCAATATATCCCATTACGCGGGAAGTGGACTGGGTTGTTCCGAATGAAATTACAAGTACTACTATTTTGCCACCCGTTGTGTGTCATCCTCCAGGTAGACCACCCACACGACGTAAGTGATCCAGTATAAGTCTACCACACAACTCAGGAAATGCACTCGCTACGGTAGAGTTGGTCATAACCGGACAACATGTTCGTACCCCGCTGTAACACAACCGATGTAAACAGGCTTCATCTCCAGAAGTTGTTGAAGTAGTATGTTAAATATTCCCCAATGACGATGTACAATATGAAGTTATGTTTAACATTTTCTTTTTATTGTAGTTTGTAGATGTTATTGCTCATTATGTTCGCACATTATCATTTTGAACTTGCATTCTTATTTCTAACTTACATTATCATTCAAAATCCATTATGGTTTGCAGACAGTAGTAGACATGTTTACATTTACAACTAAAATACGGATTCATTGACATAATACTGCATGACAGCCCGACAGTCATCTGTGGTTCCCGACAGGTTGTTTATGTAGTTCTCAATAGTTGGCACGGTCGACTACAAACTATAACTACACATATAACAACCCGACAGTTCATCTGTTGTTCCCGATATATTTTTTCTATCGTTCTCGACAGTTGGCACATACTACAAACTGTAACTACACATACGAGGCATAAAGGGACATGTTACTGATTCTTTGGTAGAGACTGTTACAAAAATCATCCCTGATAAAAGTAAATACAAAATAACTGGCACTCATTCATTTGTACACAACCATATGCAACTACCTCCCACCTCATTCATTGTCGACGTTTGAACTTTCTCCTCCACTATCTTCATCAGAATCATTCGAGCTTATGACAATTATCTCAAGAGGTGCAACGTTCGCCAACTACTCATCATCATCGGATTCATTTTCGTATCGAACCATGTATTGGAACCCCTCATCGAGCACACTTTTCGGTGACTGTGAAGCTTCACTTGCAACTTCATTTAGGTTGGAAAAAGGAACAGTGAAAACGGCTATCCTACCATTCGTAGTTGACTTCCCATTGTTCGAAGAAATTATAATGGGACATAACGAGGACGAATCGAGTATTCGCAAAGGATCGTTCAGGTTGAAAGGTTCACTGCTTCCCATGGACGAAGCCATTAGTAGCATGCAAATGCGATGGGGAAAACTGTTTTTGTATCTGAGTTACAAAGTGACAAAGCTTATGAAGTTTTCAAGTGCAACTTACTTATTTAGTGATGACATGCTATTTATAATGAACTTCTTTGAAGGAAGCAACTATGGTGAGTTACTACCACCAAATCACATCTCAAACTTAATTTGACAACCAATGTGTGTTCGTGAAGAACGCATCGTACGTATGATGTTGCGGTTGTTTTGTAACCGTCCAACAAAGAAGCATTGGCGATCGTTCCCCAAGCCGCTTACCAAATCATTCTCCAATTTTCGGTACCGTCTCAAATGTCCATATTTGTTGTAGCAGAAAAGCATTGTAACACGACATCACATGGGAATGACACTATATGTGCATCAAAATAACAGAATACAATGTTTAAAATAATGGTTCATACCTACAGGGCGATGGAGAAACCATGAACTATATAGTTGATCTCATTCTCCTCCTTTCTCTTGGCGTCATGAAATTTTCGTGCCCAGCCACCCCGAAATTTTAGAACACATGAAACAATATATTTCAACTGCACGAAAACAAATGAAAAAATTGTAGTTCACAATATTTCGTACATGTTAATGCGAAACGCACATATTACGCTCGGATGAACTAACATTCGACATGTGAAACTGTCATGCATCGAGAAAAACTGAGAAGAACTTTCGGGTCTCGACAGTTCATCTGTCGAGATTCTTCCATTTGCCGTGAATTACTGCGGTGAACTGTCGGGAACTACAATTCACTGCGATAACATTTCTCTACTGAAGTTAACTGTGGAAAAATTACTTCTATATAGTATACATGCATGACTTAATTGTAACACACACAACTGATACATGCAATTTTGATCTCAATTTCAACTCAAATAATCTTTTTCTCATTTAACAGTTTGTGTTGACGCTCTTGGAACTTAAAACATCTCAAACATAACTTACTTAAATAAATAATATATATTCATCTCCCACTTGGGTTAATAGTGAACCGCCCTATTAGAATAGAAAAGCCACTAAAATCTAGATTTAACATATGACAAAACTTTACTACTTAGGCTAATTGTGCCACATTTTGGAGTTTAGCACATGGCCTCATAGAGAAAGCCATTTGCATTGCAATTTTTTTAATGAAGTGAATACACTAACATTAACTAGGAGTCATTAAATAAAACATATCAATTATATGTGGCAAACATAATGGTGGCAATCGAGCCGAGCGAGCCGGCCTGCTCGTCTCATTTTTTACGAGCGGCTCGTCTAATTTTTTTAGAAGGATAGTAAAAAAATTCAAAAAAGGTGAGCCCAAGCTGAGCAGCTCGGCTCGCTACAGTACGAGCTCGCCCACGAGCAACGAGCCTAGCCGGCTTGTTTGCCACCCCTAGGCAAACATAGATTTTATAACCTGAGGAGACTCGACTAATTACTCATAGTAAGTCTCAAAATGTCACAATAGGAGACTCAACATATTTGTATATTCTCATTAAAACCCCTTAGCACCGATACAGAAGTACGTAGATAGAGCACAATAACATCAGGATGCAAGATCACATATACTTGGGTTTTAAAATAAAAGATCATACAAATTATAATTTCATTTTTATACATTCGATTAAGAGTTTATTTGATACATGAATCCAAATCCATTCCATTAGTTACAAACCTCATCCTCATTACCCAAAGCAAGCCAAATTCATAGCAAAAAATTTGAAAATGATTGTATTCATTATTTGTAGCCCTACTATTACTGATGGATCCTTACGTCTGGCTTCTACAAGAAGCATAATGTACCCTTGGGAATTCCTAAGGTTGACATGAGCATTACCTAAGCTGAGCACTTCATTTGCAACCTTAGGATTACAATAGGCAGCAGCATAATGAAGTGCATAAGCAGCATCTAGTGTGATACTAGATTCCTTGAGAAGTAACTTCACCAATTCAACATCATTAAAGTCCAATGCCTTGTGAATTCTTTCAGTTCTCTTTTCATTCACCGGGTCCACACTCAACGAAGCATGTTCACCAGATTTTTGAGATTCAATGAGAAGTGATTGAATGCCACATAGAACTTCATGAGCAAGCTCCTTCTCAAGAACTACTTTTTCTAAATCTGAGTGCACTAATATCTGGACACATTATGACAGAAGTTGCTCTAACTGGCAATGAAAGGCTACAACAAAGATTGGAATAATATCTTCAACAACAGCTTTATAAACGAAGTCAAGAAGACGACGATGCATGCAAACAAAGAATGTGATATCAGAATGCATGTTATTATGGAATAAATGCAGGGTAGGCCCAATCTTTAAATGTGAAAAGAATAGTAGGCCATGGTTCAATATGATGTGCTAGTTCCAATCAAGGTGCATTACACAAAATTAGTAGGTAACACAAAGAGATATGATATTCAATCCACTTGAAATGGCATATTAATAGCCACATAATATTTACTACTTCCTGCTACCAAAGGAATACGTGGGTACATGGGGTAGATAAGTATGTTTAGAGACTTTATTTGACTAAAAGTATATATGTCGTGAATTTATGCATAACTTTATGTTCTGTTAGTGACCTCATGCATCCTCGAGATTTAGTTAATTTCTTAGCAGAATAATACATTAATTTGAAGTCACAGGCATTGAGAAAACAACGTTTAGTGAAGCCCAAACCAATAATAAAAAGAAATGATTCAATTTTTTCAAAAGAAGATTTTCTTAAAACTTTGAAAGCGAATGCCATATGTATGCACACTCATTCAATGTGAAGAGCTTAACCAATTAGAGACAGGACGAGCCTGAACGAGCATAACAAGTTCTTTAATCTGAAAGGTGGCAGAACCATACATCAGTTCTACAGTATAATTAATTGCAGGGCGACAAGATTCATCGACACATGTTGAAACTTTGGCTGGAGATGACTTAAGCTTTCCAATATATAAATAAGTTAAGAGAACCTTAAATGCTTCATGTCTAATTGTGTAATGAGGCACCAATTCTGACATGAGATATTTCGTCTTACTTTCCTTAACAGAACTTCCATTCCCATTCTTAAACAGCTCATGGAAAAATGGACTTAGTGCAGCCAAAATACAGTAATTGACACCCACAGGTGTTCTATCAACTTCTATCACTGCATCACTATGGTCATACTCAGCATCAAGGAAAAGCTTTTCAAGACTGTCGTTAAGTCGATTCAAACTCAACAATTCAAGATTGGTTCATACTTCATAGCTAGAGGGGGAAGGTATGCTGAAGCTATTCGACCTATTTGAAATATCAGAAGCAACAGAGTTGGATGATAAATAATAGTCATTTCCACTTTCCATAACAAACAGCTTAGTTGACTTTTCCTTCAGATACCAATCTTCATCTTCTCAGACAGGTAAACATTGACCTCTATAGAGCTGCAAGCTAATAATTGTCTCTTGTCTATCCAGAACACAAAAGCGTAAATCCAATTGCAATTGAACTTAATAACCTAAATCTACATAAAGCCACGATCAAGAGAAGCCCAAGTCCTCAGGACCATCAAATACTCCCAAGAAAATAAGTTCTAGCAGTCTAAATTTTAGCCTTGCTCTCAACACAAAGAAAACACTCAGGAAGATTCAATTTCCGTGTAGTTTCCAACTCTAAATGAAGCGAAATGAAATTTCTATTCATTCCCACTCTTCAAGCATAACCCATTTATCAAATCACAAGAAGTTCCTTTAACAACAATAAATAATATTTCCATCCCCTAATTCTCAAATCAGGGAAAACCTCTCAAACCAACACTTGCATCTCATAAGTTAACACAGTATTTTGTTCATAATCTCATTAGTGGGCAATCTGCGCAGAGAAACAATTTCTTAACTTGCAAAAATGACAAACTTCAAGCTAGAAATCACATAAATGCAACCCAAGTCCAAGAAACAAAAATCAAAGTTTACATAGCATAAGAACACCCTTCGAGTTCTTAAAAAACACTTCATCTACACCTTCAAACATATAAAACTGTTCAGGAAACGGGTCAAAAAAGAAAAGCAAATTGCTTACCTTTTATTAATGATTCAAGCTCCCGAAGGAGTTGGGTTCTTCTCGTCTGGGCTGTAGAGTATTGACTAGAGTGATTTAAGGGGCGTTCTTTTTGTATTTCAGTTTTGAGTTTTGAATTCATTTTGTATCTTGTGTTTTGAGTGCCTGTTTTGAAATTGTTGAAAATGAGTTTTTTTTGTCATTCTGAAAAACTGTTTTTCAAAACATAAAAATAGAAAAAGCATTTACTTTGAAACTTTGAGAATTTTTTAAAATAATATTTTATTCAAAAAATATAATTATTCAATAAAATTTAATAGTTTAATGTTAATATAGTTTTAAATAATATATAGATTTTGAAGTAAGTGAATCTTAAATGTTCTTTTTTTTTATTGTCATTCTGAAAAACTGTTTTTCAAAACATAAAAATGGAAAACACGTTTATTTTGAAATTTTGAGAATTTATAATATTTTATTCAATAAATTCTAATAGTTTAATGTTAATATAGTATTAAATAACATATAAATTTTGAAGATGGTGAATCTTGAAATATTTTTTTCCAAATAGAAAAAACGCAACCTAAATTAATTTGGCAAGTCCTTGTACATAAACAAATCCAACAGCATCGTTTACACCCACAACTTGCTCAACCATCCAGTCACCTTGAGTTATAGGACTCAAGCATTGTCCATTCGAGTTGTGTAAATATAGATGTCTGAATCCTGTTTTCTCACTAGACCAAATAATCCCTCCAGGAGATCTAGTGTTTTTTGTCCAAAAGGGTGAAACAATCGTGCAGATTGATCCAAGTTTCATGTTCTTATTCCAAGATTATTTTTCTCTGGCCTGATTTGATATCTAACTTTAGGATCTTTAGTTTAGAATGTGACATGTTCAAAACCTGAGCAGTAAGAATATTCACATGCATCCAACAGACTCTCGTCAAGTATTCCTCATTGTTTGCCTGGCCTATTCCTCCACACAGAAGATCCATCCAAGTCACTGGACCTCCTGTAGCTGAAACAACACCCAATCTAACTTTCACATTTGACCACCCACAAAAGAGTAAGAATGATCTTCCATGTACCTCCAAACCAATAAAATTTTTCCCTTGGTGCATGATCCTAAAAGGAGGTATCTCAGAATAATTAACTACTGTAAATGCAATAAATTTGCTGTCTAGAGACCACCAGTAGCCGTTTTTACGTTCCATCTTCTCCTACAGCCAGTAAACATAAGTATTCTTCAGCTAGCAAATTCATTAAGTTTCTTGTATTGTGGAAAATAAGTGATTGCTTCATACAACATTTCATAAATACATAAATTTGTAATGAAAGAGAGTTTGAACTATAACCTCACCTGGGCTATGTACTCAGAAAGACCATGTGTCTAAAAAAAAAAATAGAACAACGTATAATCAGGTTTACGATCAATTAATAAATGCAACAGTCATTCCAATGTTCAAAAGTTTTCAGTCAAAATGAGATGCAAGGAAACCATGAAAAAAAAGATCAACAGAGGCAGGTATGATCAATTAATAAAATTAAGTTAGGCGTGTTTTTAAGATCAACAAAGACAAGGATGTTCGTGCAATTTATGGGTAAACTGAAGTATTGCTTTTCCTTCAAAAAAAAATCCTAAGCTATCAGCATATGCTTCCCTCTTGCACTTATCTATTGCTTTTCCTTTAAAAGATCCTATGCTTCCCTCTTGCACTTATCCTTTTCCTCATCCTTCCTTTCTTCAATTCTACACTTTTTCTCTCATTTGTCGTTTATAACTGGTAAGCACTCCATCAACGTTATTTCTCCCAAGTTTAACATAATTCATTTCAAATTCCAGATCAGAGTTCACTTTCCACATTCAGATGTAGTATCACTCAATTCAAAGTTGAAACACAAAGATTTACATGTTTGCTTTTTGATATTATAAACAAAAACACATGAAGAAATGGGAAATCTGGAATTATATAAATCGAATAATCTCTTTTTGAGAATTTGGATGTGTTCGGAGTTGTGAATCTCATCCAGAGACCTGTGTTACATGTAAAGTCACAAAGATCAAAAGAAATGTATCGATGTTTTTTTATTGAAAGAAGAAGGCCAACATGCAGATTCCATTATTGCAAATAAGTAGTCTACACTATAAATTTCCGTAATTGTTCAATATGAAATGGACCAGCAACTTCAAGAATCAAGACACTTCCCTCTCATTACAGTTTTGAATTCATAAGGTGAATAATCATTAAGAAAACTTCAGAAGTCTTCAATCACCAAAAGATTTTATTCAAGCCAGGCAGAATTTTTTTTTTTATCACAAGATAGAGAAAAGAGATCTCATAATTTCATTTGCACGTTAGGCAGAATAAAGTCCATCATATTTCAAGATCAAAAACTATGCATCATAGTTTACCTGAATATATGTGCTTCTTTAGAATTCTTAATTCTAAACTCTACAAAGAATAATCAAAACAAGAACCCTTTATTCACATGAAACTGAATAATCATTTAAAACAACTCACTGTACTTGCAAAAGCAACAAGCAATAGAAAAAATAATAAATCAAGACAAAGGCAGAAGGTAATAAGTACTAACCACCAATAATAACTCGCTTACAAACTCTAACCATGTAATAAACCTTAGAAATTATCAAAACTTTCAAATCCTAAGATGGTTTTCCCAGTGCAGTAAATTCTGATGAAATAGGGTCAAAATTCTTGATCAGCTTCATCAATCTTCCTCAGTCTTCCAAAAGTCAAACCTCTATCCATGATCTCTCAAAATCCACCCAATCTACCCACAAGAACAATCAAGACTCTGCAACTCCAAAAACCCTCCAAGAAAATCACCTCACAGTGAAAAAGAAAGATAAGAAGAGAGAAGCCGACGGGCCTCGCCTCAGATCCGGGCCCATCGCCAGCATCGAGAAGAGAGAAGAGAGAAGTCGATGGGGGCAAGAGTGAACAAGAGATGGGACTTTGAGTTAAGAACGGAGAAGCCAGGGACAAAATGTCAAAACGGTGTTTCGCACGTTTCCAATTTTTACTGTGTAAAACACTGAAAACGCCCAAAACTATATATTTTTCTTGGCATTTTTAGTACAATTTTTTTTTTTCGAAAACGCGTTTTCGAAAGTAGGAAAGGAAACACGCTTTCACTATTTTGAAAAACTGAAAACTGAAAACGATCCAAAAATGGCAAAGAGAACATGACCTTAAATATAATGAAATCTCAATTAATAATAGACGTGTAAGGTATTTAAATTATGTAGAGGGGTAAAAATGTTCAAAATTGACAATCTTGGAAAAACTTAAAAAAAGTGACATTTTTGTAAATATAAAGCCAAAAATTGACATGTAGTGCAATTTCCTCAATTTTATAAACCAAAAGATGAAACACGTACAGATGAAATGAGACGAAAGGAGATGAACGAGCCTGTATCTATGGGTGTCTTTCTGATGAATCAAATGGTGGCCTCCAAGTCTCCAACAAAAGAGTTCACAGGCACAACGGTTGATATCAAAACTGAATAATAGAGTTTCATTGGGTTGGATCGATTTGTGAGGCTTTAAATAATGAACTGACCTAACCCACAATTGTTTTAAATTTATTTTACCCGACCCTACCCCGGTTTATACCTAAACCGACCCAACCTACCCCGTTTCGGGTGGGTCGATTCTTTGGATCATGATTTTTAAGTCCAGTTCTAGTTGTGTCTCAATAGTTTCACTTTGTAATTGTATTTGCTTCACAATGATTGATAAAGAAAAGAGAACAAATATACAACACAATCTTTAGAAAGAGAAGATTGGCATTTTTTCCCTTTTAAAAAAATTATATTAGCAAAAAGAATTAAAATATTACTTTTTATTATTACTATGGTCTTTCTAATGAGTTAATCTTATTAATGGTTTGTTTGGTATTGATTTTAATCTAATTAAAATTGAAAATATAGTCGTTATTGGGTCCCACTCGTCTACTAAAAGTCAACAATAACAACTAATTTTTCAATTTTAATCTCTCCCAAACACATTCTAAATACTACTCAACTTTACAATAAAGCTTCAGTACGTAAAATCCAAATGTTAGATTGACGACCTCGAAATTGGGCTAAGATCCTAGGTAGATAAATACCCTTATCCATTCCATAACGAATAATGCTATTTTGCCCCATTTGGGTTATAACCCCAGTTTATGTGTTGTTAGATGATATATTAAATGAAAGATAAAATTAAATGACTTATTTAATTGTATTTATCATTTAATGTTACGTTAGCGCCACATAGATTGGAGTTATAATTTCAGTGGGGGCTAAATAACATTACTCTTCCATAAATTGGTATGTTGTTGCCATCTTTAAGGTTTTATTGATTATGTATGATTATATTATTGATCCAGCCTCTCAAATCAGACTCTGTCTTCACTCTTGATTCCTTCCATATCTCGAACCCTAACTAACAAGGACCATGCTACATTACCAGGCCCACATAGGCCCTAGCATGTGGGCCCGGTAATGCTAGGGAGCCAGTTGACCCTGAACAAGTATCTTTTTAGTCTCTGCCAACCTATCACAGATGGTCAGTTGGCCTGTACAAGTATCTTTATTCAACTAACAATTTCAATTTTTTCCCAAATCTCTCTCCTCCCCCATATGATAATTTTAAATTGTATCATTATCTCTGAACTTTGAAAATTAATTACCCGGTCCAGTTTTAGGAGTTTTGCTTACGAGTCATCATGCCACCATGTAAGCAAATATGTCAAAAACTGAATGGGTAATTAACACATTGGTCTAACTGAAGCGCAATTTAAATTACAACCATGATGATAATAATATTAATAATAAAATCTAAAATTTGTGTATGAAAGTAAAATTTAGTGATTTTTTTGGGAACATTATAATTTAAAAATGGTCAAAGTATAACATTAATTTTATCCACATATTTCGTATAACATCTAGAAAATTTTCACTGCATACCAATTGTTCGAGGGGTTGGTGCTAAGCTGAAAATAGTTTGATTAGTGTCACAGGAAAGGAGTGATGCTATTTTTAAGGATAAGAAACTTAAGTTGCTGGAATTGAGATTTCATTGTATAGCTAAAACGTAATGTGGCCCTAGCCTTACACACTATAAATGGGATCTTACATATTGACGAAGACCTAATTTGAGCTAGCCTTTATGCGAGAAGTTGCACCAAGTGAGTAAGGAAGAAAGCTCACAGTTTTTTTAAGGGGGGCCCTTTCCATGTGAAATCTTTTAGGAGGCCCCCTGAGTAACCTAGCAGGTGACGAAGAATAAGACAGTAGCCAGTGAAGAACAAACTAGTAGCTAAAAATGAGCAAGCAGCATGATGAAAGCCCTTGAGTAAGCTAGCAGTTAGTACAGAATAAGATTGTAGAGAGATATGAGCAAACATACTTTTGGAATAAAAGAGTTTTGAATATTGATTTTAGGAATGAGTACGTAGAAAAAAGAGCTTGAAAAGTATGATTGTCAAATAGGGATTGAAGCTTTTCTAAAAGAGACGTCGTTAACTTAAATTCAACTAAAAATAGTAGAAACAATGCAAAAATACCAGAATCACATGGGACACGAGCTATAAGCTTCAATTGAGACGATATCGATATAAATGTTTGATTTTATGAAAGCATTAAAGTTCAGCATGCTTGGACACAGGCAATTTTATGGTTGGTGACTAATAATTGTATTTTACATGTTTATCTGTACTTTTAATTTTGATAAATAATTGCTAATTGAACAAATTTCTATTTAGTTTAGTGTAAATATGATTTTTGTCAGTAAAACCTTGACTTGAATGCATTTGGAGTGAGGAATGGCGATTTTGAGTTTAATTTGAATTGATTCGGGCAATTGAAAAATCAGATTGCATAAGGTCGATAAGGAGTATTAACAAAGCAACCAAAGGAAATCTGCAAGTTTCAGGAGTGAAATTCTACTTATCAAAAGTTTAGGGATTAAGTTAAACTTTTGAAATTTGTGAAGGACCAATTTTGGATGATTAGGAGGTTTGGGGACCAACATGGAAACTTTTAGAAGTTTCGAGATTTTGAAAAATTGGAGCAACAACGAACAAAGCGCAACAATACGAAAGTTGATGGACTAACTTGGACATATTGAAAAGTAAAAGGACCAAAATTAAAGAGATGAAAAGTTAGATGATAGAAATCAACAAGGAGCAGTAAGTAAATGCGGTCTACCTTAGCCGATCTCATTCGTTGGATTAATGTCATTTTTATTTTATATATATATATATATTTTCTTGATTCATTGTAACTCATTTTTCCGATATATCTCCAATGCAATTTTACTATTACTAGTGAATGCACGTGCGTTGCACGTGTGGTGGGTGATGTAGTGTAAACAAACATTCTTCGGATTGGTGGACTTTCTCTAGGTCTTCATGATGAATTGGCACAATCCTTCAATGATGATTCATGCCATGTTTCAAAAAATTTATGTGAATAGGCAAACACATAACTATCATCCCTGGGTACACACGAATCGTAATTTTAGCATTTGTGTCAATATGTCTCTACAAACACAATTTTCATTAATAGACAAAGATTTATGACGTTCATCTAGTTAGGGAATGCAAAATAATCTCAACCAGACACAAAGTACCTGAACAAAGTCCATATAGTCTATACAATAAGGCCCCGTTTGCCGGGGATTAAAATTCAATTAAAATTGAAAATATGACTGTTATTGGGTTTCACTCGTCTAATAAAAGTCAACAATAACGGCTAGTTTTTCAATTTTAATCCGATTTTAATTTCTACTGAACGGGGATTAAAATCCAATTAAAATTAAAAATATGTCTGTTATTGGGTCCTACTCGTCTAATAAAAGTCAACAATAACTGTTAGTTTTTCAATTTTAATCCGATTTTAATATCTACTGAACGGGCCCTAAAAATGATCACCATACAAGATAAGAATGTGTTTGAAATTTTTATTTTTGCTATCCTACACATGTTCAGAATCATCTTTAGCCCTATTCCTTTTGAACGAGGCAGACATTTTCTTGCCTGCAATTACCACAAATGAGTAAGGCATGATAGAGAATATATAATTTTTCTAGTTGAGACCAAGGCATGCTAAAGCCAGCACTTGGTCTAATCTGCCAGATGAGAGATGGATGAGGGAAAAATCAGCAATGATATCATTTAAAAAGCCTTGGGAGTAATTTTTAATTACATTGGCATTTAATTGAGTGGTGACTAACACATGTACCGAGAGCATTAACTAACACATGTACCGAGAGCATTAACTTACGTAATGCTGAAGGAAACAAAGGCAAATAAAGGAGCCCCATATTCTCAGGATTTCCCATCATCAAGTTAAGATTCTGTAAGGCCTTACCTGAAGCTCCATTCACAAGGTTATCAATCTGCATCATGGCACTTGGAGACTGAGTCAAGAAGTGAAAGAAAAGACCCAACGTAATCTATACTGGATGAGAAAAACTTACAACAGAAATTATTATTGCTCTTCAAGGGATTCGATCCGGAAATACATTCATAAAGCAGTAATTAGATCCTCGAACATGTCGAGTACGATGAACTTCATTTTTCTTCAGCACAGTTACAATTCTTCATTCTGTGAAGCAGGATAACAACATTCCATATTTGTACCATTAGGTGATATATGCCATATGTATCAGGTTCAAAGTGTTGTTCAGATTTTATTCATAAGCAGCAATGTTCTCGATCAGCTTTATCAGGTTAACAGACAAATGATAGTTCTTGGTCACAACCAAAACTATTTTCTTTCATGGAGAGAGAAGAGAGTACTACATGAAAATGTATTAATTACATCTGGCTACTATACAAGGCATATAAGAGCCAAGAGACTGAATGTGACTTAAATAAAATCAAGAAGCCTTTGGTCCACTATTTTGGGAGGTGGAGAGGGAATAAGGAGAGCGCGTAGTTTTCTAGTGATAAAGCTACTTAATTTTGATAGCATTAGCCAAAAGTTTGTCATCTTGCCCAGCCTCTTTCCTCTTGTTCCACCCATGAGGCTATATGGCACTGCACATGCAAGACCTAAAAATTTCGAATGTCATTTACATATTCATATACTTCGCTGAATGTTGGAATAAATAATGCATTATTAATGATAACGGATTTGATGACATTAAGTTGTGATAGAGAAAAAGAATGCTAATTTTCAAAACATGTAACAGCAAGACTTCATTCAATATTTGCACTGAAACTACACATCAGATCAAGGACAGGGATTCTTATAGTTTACTTTCTGATCTCCACTCGCTTTCTTCATCACTTTTAGCTTGTCAACTTTCCTTACTCTCCCAGTGAAGGAAACATCAGGTTTTGCCGAGTGTCTCTTTCTCACTTTCCTCTGAGCACAAAAGTAGAAAATGAATACTTCAGGATACAAAAAAAAAAGATGGAAGCACAAAAAGGAAGATACATACTGTTCCACTATACAAACTATATAGTTACCTGGGAGTAGTTCAGGATTCTCAGGCAGAGGATAATTTTCTTCAACAAATTTCAGCAACAATTCACGAGGTCCCGAGATGAAATCGTCAAGTTCAAGACTCTATTTCCACACAAAAGAATTTTCCCATGAAGAAAATTTGTTGAAAACAACTTCATCAAAAAAATATACCCAAAATTCATGATAAGAAAGTCTATTTGACAAGTATTTTGATACAGATGTAATTTTAATAATTTTCAACTAAAAGTACGACAAGTTGACAACATATGTGGTAGGGATTTGGAAATCCAAGAAATTTAACCATTACTGCAGGGGGAGGGGAGGCTTACATATTTTGACACAGCTTTCTCAATCCTTACTTCTCCAGTACTATGTAGGCCTATGACGACTGATGAGTGTTCTACATGCATCATATTTATATCACTAAATGCGTTATTTT
>CAIGRS010135697.1:0-10477 GCA_903798395.1 Fraxinus floribunda
CGCTAAGGCTCGAGCCAAAAGATCGGGCCTATTTTGCTTGAGCCGAGCCCGAGCTTTGAGTTTTGGCTCGGGCTTGGCTCGTTGACATGGCTACTAGCATCTATGATTGTTATGTAATCCAACCAATGCCCCTGTAGCACTAAGTTTCTCATATGATGTACATTTTCTCCTTCTCTGGTCCACTATTGATATGGTTTCATTTGCTTATCCTTCGGCATGTCTCAGCTGGAAGATGGTGAAAGATTGTTGCCTCTTGTCACAAGTTTTTGGCCTTTTATGGGCATCTATATCTAGTAGTTTAAGGATTTTCCTTTGTCTCTAGTTCTTTTTTTGGAAGAATTAGATGTATTATTTTATTTTGAACATGGATGTTTTTATGCTTTAAAAGGACCCCTTGTCCTCTTGAGCAATGTTCTTCATGACTTTAATACAGTTCTGATTCTTGTCCAAAACATATTCATGGTCCCTTATCCACCAGTTCAGTTTTGTCAAAGTTGCAAGGCAATATTATTTTATCCTCTTAATGGAATAATGGAATGGAATTAATCTTTATTTGTTAAATTTGAACTCATTGTTTATGATATTTATTGAACTAATTTATTTATCAATCACAGCCATCACCAATCACAAATCAATTAGTGAAATTTTTCGAGGTGTTTATTGAGGGTTTTTTATCTTCATTTTTTCAGGAGACTTCACAAATCTCAATCAACGAGGTCAGGACTACCGACGGGGCTTGTTACTTGGAGTTGAAAATACCATCAAGATCAGTTCGAGAAGGATTCTGGAACTTCTTGGAAAAATATGGATTTCGATACGGGCGTAGTTATTCTCGAGCTTTGCTTCCTTCTGAGGTTAATCTGTGCTTATCTTTTAATTGGATTTAGGTTTAGTGTTATTGCATATTTGCATGTGTATTTTTTAATGACAAGTAGTTATATTATAGATTTGAGTATTTTGATTTTACCAATAGTGTTACTGCATTGATTGGTTTGCCAATGTTTGTTCACCCTCATCATATTGTTCTGCCAATTTATTAGGCCACTTGGTTGTGTTTATGGTGGTTGTTTGGTCACTAGAATTTTATTTTCTGCAACAGCCCAAGCACGCTACTGTTTAGTATTTATAGATTTTAATCCATTAGTCATCAAGGAAGATGTGAAGCACATGTTCGCTGCCACTTGGATTTCATGCTATTATCTCCTTGCACACCTCGAACCTTTCTTCGTGATCTCAAACTTTCAATTTTATTTGTATATTTGTAAAGACCACTGGGGACTGGAATGGAATATCTGGCTTTCTTTATTGAGCTTGCTCTTTCTTGGATTATATAAATTGTTCTAGTTAGCATTTGGTTGGGTTTCCTTTTTAGTTGCTAGAAAGTTTTCAAAGTCAAACATATGTTTTAATGGCACATTTCATAGGGCCCACAAGTAGCACTCATTTACCCACTACTCATTTCTACCAGTTATAATTTTAGCTACTAAAATGGAAAACCAAACAAAGACTTAATTTCCAGTGTTCACAGACGTGTGGTTCCCTGTTGTTTTCATTCTCCTTTTTACGTTCCCCATTTGGTTGTGCCGTCATGAGCACATGCAGATTAAGGCTTTCTATCCTTGTCTATTGTTTTTGGTTAATGCGCCCCATTCTGTTATATGGTTACATATTATCTTTAGCATGAAACATGTAAAGAAGGGCTGGATTTTGTTGATTAAATTCTTAACTCGGAACTTGTGCCATCTACCTTGTAACTTCTGTAAATGACTGAATCTTTCTGCCAGGCGGCATAGCACAGATCTGATCAAACTTATTTTCTTTGTTCCATAATTGTCAGGTGATGGTAATATTGAAAAAAATTCCCAAGGAGACGAGGAAAAAACTTGATGCAAAAGGGTATTTCCCTCAAGATGGATACATCCTGCAACACTTGCCAGTCCCTCCAAACTGTTTGTCCGTGCCAGACGTTTCTGATGGCATAAGTACTATGTCTACGGTAAGACATTCTTGTGATCTCTACTCCCTGCTTGAGTCTTATTATCAATGCTGGCTTATACTCATTATCACGTTGTTATGTTGTCCAGGATTATTCTATAACTCTGCTTAAGAAAGTGCTGAAACAAGTAGAGGTCATAAAAAATTCTAGATCTGGAACGCCAAACTTTGAATCTCAGGAAATTGAAGCCAACGATTTACAGGCAGCTGTAGCACAGTATTTTCAGTTTAGAGGCACGGGCAAGGTACTTGTGTAGCTTTGTGCANATATATTGCGATCAAGATGCTGTAATTGATGTTTTGACTAATTGTCTTTGTTGCTTTTCAATTTCTGTTTCCTCTACCAGGCATCTCGTGATGTGGATACACGTTTCGGAGTCAATAAAGAGATAAATGCTTCTTCTACTAAAGCTTGGCTTGAGAAGATGAAAACTCTTTTTATTAGAAAGGGATCTGGATTTTCTTCTCGTAGTGTGATAACTGGTGATTCCTTCAAAGGCGTGTCTGAGATTGGTTTACCATTCGAAATAGCCCAAAAGATCACCTTTGAGGAGAGAGTTAACCAGCACAACATGCAATACTTGCAAAGACTGGTTGATGAAAAGCTTTGTTTAACTTACAGGGATGGCCTGTCCACATATTCGTTGAGGGAAGGGTCCAAGGGGCATACATTTTTGAAACCTGGACAGATAGTGCACCGTAGAATAATGGATGGAGATATAGTGTTTATCAACAGACCACCAACTACACATAAGCATTCCCTTCAAGCTCTGTCAGTCTATATTCATGATGATCATACGGTCAAGATCAATCCCCTCATTTGTGGTCCACTTAGTGCTGACTTTGATGGGGATTGCATCCATTTATTTTATCCTCAGTCTCTTGAAGCAAAAGCAGAAGTGATAGAGCTTTTCTCTGTAGAGAAACAGCTGCTTAGCTCTCACACCGGCAATTTCAACCTGCAACTGGGAATTGATTCACTTCTCTCTCTGAAACTCATTTTCCAAAACCACTACTTGAGCAAAGCAGCAGCACAACAATTGGCGATGTTTGCCCCCAATTCTTTACCTGAACCTGCAGTGTTGAAATCTTGTAAAGCTGGCCCTCTTTGGACTGCTGCACAGATTTTGCAGATCACTTTACCTCCTAATTTTGACTGTTCTGGGGAGAGACATACGATTTGTAAAAGTGA
The DNA here is from genome assembly GCA_903798395.1 of Fraxinus floribunda. Lineage (NCBI taxonomy): Eukaryota > Viridiplantae > Streptophyta > Magnoliopsida > Lamiales > Oleaceae > Fraxinus > Fraxinus floribunda. The sequence continues at coordinate 3,188 of CAIGRS010135697.1, forward strand.
TGTATTGAGAGTTGAGTTTAACAGGGATGTGATGCAGTCCATTGTCAATGATATAGTTACATCAATTTTCTTTTTGAAGGGCCCTAAGGAGGTTCTGGGGTTTTTCAACTCTCTACAACCCCTGTTGATGGACAATCTCTACTCGGAAGGGTTCAGTGTTAGTTTAAGAGATCTTTTCATACCTGGGGACATTTTGAAGAACATCCAAGCTGATATTCAGAAGATTTCTCGATTGGTACATGATTTGCGTGCATGTTATAGTGAATCTGTTGCGTTACAGTTGGAGAATTACTTGCGCAGTATGAAAAAACCAGTTACAGACTTCATACTCAAATCTTCTGCAATAGGCCATCTCATAGATTCAAAAAGTGAATCTGCTCTCAGCAAGGTGGTTCAACAAATTGGATTCTTGGGGTTGCAATTGGAAGATAAGGGGAAGTTCTATACTGGGACTTTGGTGAATGCTATGTCATCACTATTCCAAAACAAGTATCCTTCCAGTGATAACTATCCAACTGAGAAATATGGGTTGGTTGGTAGACCCCTCTTTCAAGGATTGGATCCATATCAGGAAATGGTTCATTCAATCTCCAGTAGAGAAGTAATTGTCCGATCCTCTAGAGGATTAACTGAACCAGGAACATTATTCAAGAATCTGATGGCCGTCCTTCGAGATGTTATGATTTGCCATGATGGCACAGTGAGAAATATGAGCAGTAACTCCATCCTTCAATTTGAATATGGAGTTAACAGTGCCAATATTGCAAGTGAGTTTTCCACTGGTGACCCAGTTGGAGTATTAGCTGCAACTGCCATGTCAAATCCTGCATACAAGGCGGTTCTTGATTCTTCGCCGAGTAGTAACTCTTCGTGGGAGATGATGAAGGTAACTAGTGTTTTTAGAATTTGGAAATGCATTGGATTTAAATTTCTTTAATTTTGACTGACAAATTATTGACACTTTCCCTGCTGTTTCTGAGCTCAGGAAATATTGCTTTGTGGAGTCAATTTCAAAAATGATAGTTCTGACCGACGGATAATGCTATATCTAAATGATTGTGATTGTGGAAGAAAGTATTGCCAAGAAAATGCGGCATGTGTGGTCAAGAATCATTTGACGAAAGTTAGTCTTAAGGATGTATCAGTTGATTTCTTGATAGAGTATGCCCCTGTTCCTCTCTCAACATTTCTCATCTTTTGGGACTTAGCCTTGGTGATTATATTGCCTGTGTTAGTTTACCATACGAGAACCTAATAAGGTTTTTCAACTCTTAATTATTGCTCTAATTGTAGGCAAATGCTATCATGAATTGATATTAAATGAACTCTTGCTTCACAATTCTCCCTGATCTTTATGAAACCATGTCTGGTTGGGGTTATACCGTTTGCTCGGATCTGGATTTGGGAAGATGAATAACCTTGACCTTGTTTGTTCTTTCGTGAAAGAAAATTTTAGATAACTGTACATCCCAAAACAATGATGCTCTTCTTACCTTTCTTTTTGTGCACATATTTCTGAATACTTTGGCATTATCACATTTGAAGTTTTTCATCGCTGTCAGTACTTGCAGTCTTCCATGGCTGTTTTTGACCCCGTCAGCTCATATTGAAACATGCATGGATGGCAAGACAGTTATACTAATTACCATCAAGATAATGATCTTGTGCTTTGTTTGTAGTGTGATGTTCAACATTGTTCTAAATTGTTCTAAATTGTTTCCTTGTTTATGATGCATCCTTCATTAGATGCTTACAGTCCTCATTTTTCTGATTGTTGGAATGTTGATTTTTAAGAGGGGTTCATTGATTCAACTAAGGTAAGGTGGTTAATGAGAATATCATTTGTTCTTGTTGCTTCTTCTGTACAGGTATAGACGATCTGAAACAGCAGGTGATAGTTCTGAGATTGGTGCTGGCCTTGTTGGCCACCTGCATCTCAACAAGGTTTTCACATCATTTTAAGGATATTGCAGTTTTCTTATTTTGTTCAGATTTTTGTGGCTAATAATTCTCATTTTCTCTTGATTGAGCAGATACAGCTGAAACAGTCAAATATTAGCATGAACGATATTCTCGAAAAATGTCAAGACACCATCAATCTATGTCGGAAGAAGAAAAAAGTTGGCAACCTGTTTAAGAGAATAGATTTATCATTCAGGTTGGTTTTTGGTTGCTGGGCATGCAATTATAGTTTTTGGACGTGCATCTTGATTTATTCAGTTTTCATATACATATTGCAACTTGGTCTGTGGGTTTTCCACCCGATTTTTTTTCCCAAAAGGTCGTAAATTTCTGTCTTTAAACTATTGCTGACTTATGACAGATGTGATGCAGAACATTATCATAAAATTGATGTCCATACATTTCGAAGTGTGCAAGTATAATATGCTGGCGGATGTAACCTAAGTTCTATGATATTATGCAAGAGATAATAATGTGTACTAATAATTGATGTGATTGATATGATCTTTTGCACCTTCCTATGTAGCCTAACAGTTTTGGCACTATGTGGATGGGCCGGACAATCCCTAATTAAATTAAGAGGTTCGTTGGGGAAGGCTTGAACCATTATAAAAGGAAAGGTACCTTAAAATATGAACTACACTGAAATTTTGGCTTTGGATCAAACTGAGGAAGATAATATTTTGGACTTTGGGATGACTTATGGTCTAGTATTATCAAGTTTGTGCTTCAAAAAGAGACTTGCACCCTAATAATTTCAATGAAGGGACAACAGATTACTCATATAGGTTTTAGGTTTCATCCTTCATAGGAATGTCGGTAGATCATCTTGCAAGGATTGTGAAACCTATCTATGCAACATAGGTTGGTGGCTCTGGATACAGTTATTTGGTTCAATTATTAACAAGGACTTGAAGAGGATGTTACTTATAGGATTGGATAACGCGAGTGATAGATTGAAGGTCAGCATATGGCGATTTGGGTGGTTGAGGCATGTCTTGTGTAGACATAAAGATATTCCCATTTACACAGGAGTAATATGATCTCGATAGAACTGTCAGAAGAGATGAAAATTAACATGGCTTGATATGATTGCAAATGGTTTTATTTTATTGGATTGAAATCATGTATAAAGAAGGAATGTTTGCAACGGTAAGGAAAGGATTCATGCTGACTCAAATTTATAGTGAGTAGCGCTTAGTTTGTAAGAGGTGTTGTATATTTACATACATTGACAGAGAAGCAAATGTGATATTTGGGGTTTGTTCAGTATGGTTGGCAACCCACCTTTCTGTAACATTGCATGACATATTGGCAATATTCTCATGATTCCAACTTTTTGTTGTCCAAACTTTTCAAGCATATAAACTTTATGGTCATGTACTGTCCAAACATTTCAATCATATGGGCTTGATTCTCTGATATTTTTTGTATGAATGTGCTACTGTTGCTTGTAATTGCACTAAAGATGATGTAGAACTTTTTCGTCTTTAGTGAATAGAAATAGCTCGGGTAATATATTTCAATAGCAATGTGAAAAATTTCAAATGGTATAATATTTTATGATTTCTTAAATTTCGCTTCCAAGTTAATTAATTGCTGAATGGATTAGAATAGGAAAATAACCCATAGCATCTATGTCTAATTGATTAGACTGCATTTGATAAGATAATTTTAGTTGCAAAATTATTTGTTTCTTTTTCTCTGATTGATTGATTTCTTCTTTAGTTTAGCATAATTTTTTCATTGTTCAGTAATTGGTCACATAAATATTAGATTTTGAGACATATTTTACTTGTCTGCAGCAATTGTTGTTCTTTTTGCCATTCTGCCGAAAGCAAGTGGACGGACACTCCGTGCTTGCAGTTCCTTTGGATAGGGGCAAATGATGATCATTTAGAGAGGATTTCTCATATTCTTGCTGATACAGTTTGCCCAGTGTTGTTAGAAACAATTATTAAAGGTATTTATACGATTTGTTTCTAGTTTTTATTATTTGAACAAATCTGAAATATTCTATTTTTCTTTGTGCTGTATAATACCTACTTATGTTTGACCTAGGATGTAATATGTCCATTTGGGGAATATACTAGTTCGTTCAAAGAGTTACCTGTAATAATACTTCTCAAATTTCTTGTTTTCTATTCCTTTGCTTACTGTGCTTTATTGTTGGAAAGAAGTGGATTGTGATGAGCCCTCTGCTCTCTGTAAGAGGCTGTGACTGTGGACTTATATTTAATCATGAATCGGCAGGTGATCCTATGGTTTCTGCGGCAAATGTAATTTGGATTAATTCTGATGCAACTTCAATCAGGAGCCCTTTCAAGAGCCAAAAGGGTGAGTTGGCTCTTGATATAATTCTTGAAAAAAAAGCTGTCAGGAAGAGTGGCGATGCCTGGAGGGTAGTCATGGACTCCTGCTTACCAGTCATCCATTTGATTGATACCAAGCGTTCGATTCCGTATGCTATAAAACAAGTGCAAGAGTTGCTTGGTATTTCTTGTGCATTCGAGCAGGCTGTTCAGGTATCTTCATATATCTTTTGCACCTCTTTCTCTCTCCCTCTCTCTTACGCTTTCGCATCTTCAGTCATCTCAGAGATATGTACACATTCATAGAACTTGCATGTCTTTTTTTGAATCATTGTTTATTTGAAGATCTGCTGTTACTTTTGTATCATTTCCTTTTCATTTGGGGGAGGTGAGGTGTTTGAGAAGATGAGGATGTTGAAAGAGGAATCATTTCTTTGTTTTGAGATACTATTAACTGAAAAAGTGGAATGTGATGCAGGGGTGGGTCGACGGGGGTAGAGTGCTGCTCCATTTAGGGGTAAAAAAGTCACGGTGGAGAGTGTCATCGAGCTAGAGGAATGAAGACAGTCAGTTTTTATGACGATAGAGTGTGCATGTCCAAACAATTCTCTTTGGGAGTTTATCAGGATTTTTGAGATATTATTAGAGGGAATCTGTGGCAGGGTTTTTAGGAGTTATATCATATTCAGTTGGTAGATGCTACAACTAAATCACATTTTTTGTGCTTCATTCTAAAAAACCGGATTTCAAAATTTCTGATTTTCTTTTGATTAGGTTGGTTATGAGCTTGTATACAGTAGGCTGAAGTTATAAAGGACGTTTCGGGCTTTGTGAAGCCAATTTTACCTGTATTGTTGGTAGCTAATGAAACGGTTGAGGAATACAGAGCTTTGAGGAAAAGGCCTAATTCTTGAGATTGATTTTGAGAAGGCATATGGTCATGTAGATTGAGAGTTTTTCGATTCTTTCATAGAGGAGAAATATTGTGGTACAGGTTGGAGGAAATGGATTAATGGATGTCTTAGAATGGTTTCATTTTCTGATCATTATAAACGGCAAAGCAAGGGGTAAAAACAGGGTTTCAGGAGGATTTAGACAGGGTGATCCCATGTCTCCTTTTTGTTTCACGTTTGTGTAAGATCTCCTATGGCGGCTAGTTGGGATGGTGAAGGAGGCTTCTTTGTTGCAAGGATATGAGACGCTAAAGGCTAAGGCATCAGCCTCACGTTTACAATTTGCAGATGACACACCATAGGCTCCTTTTTGTACCATTCTAGGAATATTTATTTTTCAAGTTCTTATCATGTCTTGAGTATAGTAGAACTATGATATTGGGGATCTGCATTGATTAGTGCTTTATTCAAAGTTTGGCATCTAGGATTGGTGGTTCAGCTAATTCTGAAATGCCGGGCCTTCCCTTGGGAGGCAATCCTTTCTTTTATAACTTAATGGTCTTCGGAAGAGTGACTGAAAGACTGAAGTGGAAAAAATCTCCTTTCTCTAGAGGGCGTAGACTAACTTGCATTTAAGCTAATTTGTGTAGCATTCTGAACTATTACATTTCAAGGTTTAAGATGCCAGGTAAGTTGGGTGCATATATAGAAAGATTTATGAGAGATATTGGTTGGAAGGCGGGGGAGAAGGTCAACGGAATCATTTGGTAGCTTATGATTTAGCTTCTAGAAGCAATATCAGAGGAGGGTTGGAGTGGGTAATCTAAAGTTACATGGCAATTGCGTTGCAGGTTTCATGTGGAACAACTATCTTTATGAGGAATGGTCGTGAAGGTTAAATTTGCATGGATGGGAGAGGCCCTTTTGTAGGAACGGTTAGAAGTTCATATATCTGGGTTTTTCTTCTTTCATTCGATTCAGTAACTGGGATGTGGGATGGAAAACTAGATAAGATTCCTGGAAGATGTTTGGTGGGCTCATTACCCAGCAGTCTTGGGATTGAATACTAAATTTTTGAAAACAATTTCATTCCTTGGCATTTTCAGTTTCATTGAGATTTAAGGGATAGTGGCTGCCAGAATTATCTTTCTTGTTATCAACCTTGAGAGTATTTCTCTGAAGCCTCATTTTTCTGATAGAAGGTTGTGGGGCTGGAGGCCTGCAGGGTATTTTCTTGCAAATCCTATTTTGTAGAGTTTTACATTATTTGAACCTGTCTTTCATTGGGAAATCATGCCTTTACTGGGGTGACAAAATTGCTTATAATTATAATATGAAATCACGAAAATGACATTATGATGTTTTTAAGTGATAATAAAGTAATTGAATGCTATTTTTCATTCAAATTTTATTAAAATTATATTTTAGTATATTGGAATATTACTAAATTTAGGGTGTGTTTGAGCCACATTATTTTGTAAGAATGTATTTTGGAATAGTAGATTGATGGAGAATGTGTGGTTGAAAAATAAGGATTAGTTATTGATGTGATTGAAAATATTATTTTATTGAAAAATGTATGGTTGAAAATGTGTAGAAGAATGAGAATGAAAATTTTAATTGGTACCAAACAGGGGCTTAATAGTCAACCTAGGAAATTCATAAAATTTATTAAATAATAATTTAGTTAGTTTTGATTAAATATAATTTTATATATTCGAAGATAAATAAATTTAGTACTTACATCAACTGCCACACTTTCATTACATTGGCAACTTGGGATTTTCTGTGTTATTATCGTGCTGCCATTTAAAATATCCTTTACAGAGCCATCTTCTTGTTTTGTTCTTCAAATGAACATTGCATAGCCAAATTTCTACCCAATGAATTATGCTTTTGCAAATGACGCATTTAACATTCTTAAGGAAAAGTATAATCAGATGATGCCATCACATCTCTGTGTTAAAAAGGCGGCTTTATACTTTATTCTTCTGCTGTAATTCAATAGCTTCGAGAATTGTAGTTTATACGATACTGTTCAGTGTAGATGCCTTTGACCCAGAACAATAGCTTGAAATTGTCTCTCAATAGATTCATATTAGTGTTATTGCAATAGCTGCAGA
>CAIGRS010135752.1:0-10532 GCA_903798395.1 Fraxinus floribunda
TTCGAAATGCCATAGAAGAAAATGTTGCAGCCTCAACCTCCTCTTCAATGGAAAGAACTACAGCAAAATAAAGACTAACAGAGAGAAAATTGATAAGAAGATAATTATATATAGGATAATGAGGGCGAAGAGAAATTAATCAAGATGATGACAAAGATTGCAAGCGGTTAAATTTTATTTTATTTTTCTCTGTGCTGTAATAGATAACAACAATTTATGAATTTCATCTCTATAAAACCACACACAAACGTAACATCTACTTGGCACGAGGCATTAGCATGAATTTAAAGAAATATGCATTAATGGAAGAGGGGGTTGAGGGTGATGACAGAAGAATAGAGAGCACAAAGGAGTGAGATGCAGGCCTAATTCATGCACTTCATCATCTGTGCTCTCTATCTTCTGTCAACAACACTCTCACTGCCTTCCATTCTTAAAATATACATATATGAGCTCGATACTATTCCCTAGCAAGAAATGGAAATAAGAATGGGAAGTATTTTAACTGAAAGAAACAAAAAAATGAAAAATAGTGATCACTAAGTAATAATCTTTCATTGGTTAAAGATTTTTAATTTGGATTAATTGTTTGAGACAAATAGGATGAAATTTCATCGTTTTATCAAGGTTTAAACTTCTACTACTAAATATAAATAAATGAATTTTATCCCTTCTGGACAACATTAATGTAAATATTGAAAGGAAATAATATTACATGGTTTTACATCATGGAAAAGACTCGAGTTTAAGTCTTATCGTCACATACTTATGAAAAGTGAAAAAGTGTTAGATCTTCGATAAAGATGGTATATAAATGATAAGATTAATATGAACCATCCTTCAAAATATCAAAATATGTAAAAACAAAGAACTGTATGTTTCAAATCAAAATAATAAAAATTGTGGATTACATGAAATGTGTGGTTAAACTTTAATAACTTGGGAAGTTACAAAATTTTAGTAATTTTTTTATCAAACAAGAACATATACATGTCCATGTGATATGGATTGTTCAAATACATGTATTACATATAAAACTCAAATTTATGCATTAATTAAATTAATGCGCTTGCATACTACAAGTATAAGCCCATTTTTTATAGAGATCTTAATTTAAGTTAAAATAAAAAAAAATCAATTTTAATCATATATTTCATAGAATCCACAACTCTTCAATTACAGATTTTATTAACTTTTATTAAAGTGTACTGAAATTTTGATTTTAATCCCACCAAACATGGCCTAAATAAGAGTATTAATTTTGTTTTGAAAACAATTGAGACAAGACAAAGCCACCTTAGTTTAACAGAATTTTTATCTGGTTTTTGAGCCCTTTGCTGCCAAGGTAGAGATATTAAAACCTTCTTCAATGAATTTTTCGAAATGCCATAGAAGAAAATGTTGCAACCACAACCTCCTCTTCACTGGAAAGAACTACAGCAGGGAGTAAATTGGGAAGATAATTAAATAGGATAAGGAGGGTGAAGAGAAATTAATCTAGGAGATAGCAAAAATTGCATGTGGTTAAATTTTATTTTATTTTTCTCTGTGCTGTAATAGATAGTAACAGTTTATGAATTCCATCTCTAAAAAACAACACAAAAAATTTAACTTTCTACTTGGCTTAAGAAATTAGCATGAATTTGGAGACAAAAAATGCAAAATGCAGTAATGGAAGAGGTGGCTGAGGTTGCTGGCAGAAGAATAAAGAGCACGAGTAAGATGCAGGCCTCATTCATCTACTTCATCATCTGTGCTCTCTATATATCTTCTGTCAACAACGCTCTCACTGCCTTCCACTCTTAAAATACACAGATATAAGCTAGATACTATTCGATGACAAGAAAGGGAATTAATAAAATACTAAGTCGACCTTGAACCATCTCGTCTAGCTTTCAGACAAGGTGGTTAAACTTGGTACCATAGCGAGGAATTAAATATCTACGATCAAGTCTCCACACCACTTATTGTACACTTGTCAGACTATACACGCAAGGGACGTGTTGAAGACTAAAAGTCTGTTTATGTGGCCAAGGTAATGTTTTTGACGGTGTGTCGTTTAGTATAAAATCAGAAGAAGATTAAAACAACAGGGTGAGGGAAGAAGGTGATGACAGAAGAATAGAGAGCACAAAGAGTGAGATACATGCAGACTTATTGTATTCTCATCATCTGTGCTCTCTATCTTCTGTCAACTCATCACCAATACCACTTCATCCTGCTATCTTAATTTCAAGAAAACACTAAGAAAGTTGGGGATCTGTTGGGCGGGGGTGGGGTGACTGTATTGTAGGAGAGCGAGGAACAGGGAAACAAGAGAAGGCACTAATGAGAACATGAGTTTGTGTGATTTCAGGGTTTCTCCAAGTCCTCTATTTATAGGGCAGAACTGTATGTTGATGTCTAGGGTCCTTTAAAAACACTTGATTAATCATGCTTAACCAATCTAAAAGAAAATTAATTTGATGATTAGCGGAAAGGTACAAGTTAGACAAATATGCTCTTTCGGAAACACTTAATTTGTGGGGTGATTACTATAAAATATATCTTGGCATAAGTAAGTACTGCGTATGCATGTAGGAAAAGTTTGATTGTTGGAGAGTTAGAATTTAGAATAAGAACCTTATACAGGAATTTTGATGCAGCACGAATCATTTTCTTTATGCTGCTGGTGATGGAAGCTGATGATTAAGCACATTTCACGACTTTGTAACATATTCCAGAAGATCAATTTAATCACTGCTCCTCGTCTAGATGCAGCCCTTGTGTACTAGTTTTTTTTTTTAATTATTATTATCAACATCATTATTATTTTTTTATTAATTATTGCGGTTAGGGTTTTTCTTGTTTTCTTTAGAAGAAAGACTAAGGCTTTATTATTCTTTAGAATATTTTATGAGGGACATGGATCCTTCCATTTATTAGAAAGTAATGATATTTAGCCCGGGTTACAACCACAATTTAGATGGCGTTAATGTGACATTGAATGATAGGTGAAATTAAATAAGTTCTTTTATTTAACTTATTATTTAGTATTACCTAGATTGGGACTGTAACTCCAGTCGAGATTAAAATCGGATTTTTAGTAATCTCATGAAATATATGGTTAAATTAATTGTTAACTTTGATTTATATTAAAATCGAGATTTTAATCCTTACCAAGTAGGGACATATTTTTTGTGAATTAATGGATATTTGATGTTAAAGTTCTTGGCATTCAACTGAATTGAACAGCGAGCGCTAATAATATTATACTTATTTTTGCTGCATCCCTACCGAAAACAACCACCGAACGAAATATAAACAATTTTTTTAAGTCGCCCTTACTTTCTAAATAAATTTTTAGTTCCCATCTGGATAGATTACAAAAGTTGCTAATATTAAAGGTAAGTTTCGTTTCAACTTTGACTAATAATATTTGGTTGTGTAATTGTACTACTTTTGACAAAATTTGAATGAACCATGTTTGGAAAAGCTCGCATTAACTTGTGCTTTTTATAAGTTTCGAAAATTCTTATGTGTGGAAAAAGGGAAAAAGAAAAGGTGGAGTTTGCTTTGCCTTCTTGCTTGAATCCTAAATTTTAACAGGCAAATGTGAGTTCACAATGGAACTTGTTCAAGGTTGAGGAAAAGATATATCAGATTAAGTATATATGCATGTAAAATATATATATTATTATTATTATTGCAAGTGGGAAGCATGGAGAAGATAGCAGAATATGCCTTATCATTTTCATTTTGTTGCTTTATAATCCCTAAACACAACGCACAACAGTGGGGCGGTGTGGACTCGTATCTTCCACCTGTCATCTCCCCATGGCTTTACATATATTCCTCCTCTTCTAGTCTTAGCTCATCTTCCAACTATTTTAGAATCTTTTACAATATTGCATCTGCATGCATGATCAAGATGGATTATCCCAGCAGCTGGGTGGGGCTGCAGGTTTAAGATTTTCTTTTTTAACTTAGAGAGCGATGTCTGTGTCTATGTTTTGGGCTCGAATAATCCTAACAAAAGTGGTTAACCATAAAAATTCAATAACAAATATCTCTAGGGTAGAAAATCAGGGGTTTCAATTCAAGTAATCTTGTAACATTCCTGTCGACTACACATTCATTGGAAGGTATGCAGTACTTTCGCGAGTGAAAACTACTGGAATCAATAGCAAGTTGCCACATGGAGTATGTATTTTCTGCTGTTTGAGAATGGCACAAAATTCTTAGGCATTTCCCTTTATGGAAGGCAGTCGTTAGTGGTGTAGCATCTACTTCTTTATTTGGAAATAGTGTCCAACTACTAGCCTTTGTAGTCTTCTATTCTTTGCTTTTCTTCTTCACAATCCATATTTTATCTCTTTAGAAGAAAAAGATATCAAGGAAATAATTCAATAACCGTTAAAGGAATTCAAGATTCAATATCGTTTTCCATATTTCTTTTTCAGCCTTTAATTATGGGTGATATGTGTTTCTATAATCTTATGGTAGTTGATTAGTTGTATAGATGTTAGGATAATAATGAACCCTATATTTTTATATTAATATTTTTCAATTAATTCACCACCAGTTAATTAAATTTATGATTTTTATCATCATTCGGAAGAATGAATAGGAATTTAGCACAAATATATAGCAATAATTGTGAAGTCATATGTACGTCTTTGCATGATCTAATTAACGTTCTTGTAATTTAATGCATTATCATATGTTTACATTCATATAGGGATATTTCGAGTCATATGTAAGGTTATGTTTAATTCTACTTGGAAGAGATTATTAAATAAAATAGAAACATTGATATTCAAGTCCTAATAAAATATTGTCAAATTATTAAATAGATATTAACAAGAAAGAATGTAGAGGGATTTGGGTCCTAGTGCTTTACCATTCATTGGAATATACTCCATACTCATTAACACTTCCCAACCAATTAGAGTTAGGTTAATGAAAACTAGATTAGATATTTACTTCTCGTGGGATCGATACTCAAATTCATATCTACTTTATTACTTATCTACGATACTGTCTACTTGCGAGATCAAAATCACCAATGAGTTTTGGAATCGTTGCAGAGTATATCACACAAACAAACAAATATTATAAACTTAACTAATTGCACCCCTAAATTTAAAATGAGTTTTCTAAAAATCTTGTCTAGGCGTAGCCAATGCTTGAAACTCGGACAAAACATCTCACTTTGTGTTTAGACGCTTTTTTTTTTCAATTTCTAAACTGCTAGAATTTTTTTCATTCCACTCTTTCATCTTCCCTAGCGCTCTTTATTAATTTTTTTTAAAAGTTCTTAGTTTATTAGTTTTTTATTTTTTAAAAAACCTTTTATTTGAATTTAATTTCTAGTTTTTAAAAGACTTTATATGTACAAAAGTAAAAAATGACTTTATTCAATAAAAAGTTAAATAAGATTTAAGCTGCAGTATTAATTACCTATTATGTAACTATGATTTTGAGACTCATCATTTTGTTGAAAATTCCAAAAGTATATATAAAGTTCTTATAAATTTATTAAGTATGGCTTGTTTAATTGAAAATTGAAAGTATAAAAAAAAAAAAGAAAAAAAAAAAAGTATAATTCTTGCATTTCAAAAAATTGGAAATTGTATAATTGATCAATCATAAGAATTATTAAATAAATATAATATTGTACAATTTTAGATATTTGGTATGCTTTATAATAATTATTAAATAATTTTTAGAATGATTAAAAATTTAAAATAATATAAAAAATAGGAAAACATTGTTTTACACCTAGACTTCTCCTAGGCTCGTTTAAACTCGTAAAGCGTGAAACTTCGTCTTCATATATAGTTGCACTTTATGTTTTTTACAACACTGCTTAAAATACATATTGTTTTCAATGTGTGCGCAAAATGTGCTTGAAGAAATGTTAGCAATACTCGCCATATATATGACGATGCACTTTTCTAGCAATTGATCTTCTATCCTTCTTTTCTTTCCCATGTTCGTTTTACAACATGTTTCAACCATACTTGAAAATAGTAAGGACAATTCATTACCAATATAATTATATAATCACACGGGAGTTAAAACTAATCTTTTACTAATTGCGAGTGTGGGATGAGAAGAATCTGGCATAGTTGTGATGTTAGGAATACTACCCTTACTCTAAGAATACTTAAATACACAAATCAATAATTTAAATGTAATCCTAACACACTATATCATAAATTAAGTAAAATAAATAAAAATATTAGAAAATTAAATTGCCTCCCAATAGGAGCTTGTTTATATATAGCTCTAGTACGTCCTTTTTTAACAACGATTTACTTCACTGTGAATAGGCATTTGATGTCTTAGTTTGTATAGGTTGACTTTGTCTCAATCTTCATTGATCTCCAAACCTTCAATTTGCCATTCTCAAAATAGTATGACTTGTTTCAAACTCGACTACGAAAACTGCTACCTCCTAATTGATCTTAATCACAAAATCAATATTAGGACAAACAATGAAGTCGAAAATTTTATGATATTTCCAACTTCATCGAATGTCACTTATTCATTTGGTTCCTTTGTGATTAGTGGAGTTTTCACTATTATGATTTTTCAACCAAATGCGACCGGTAATCCCTATAATATTCTCAAGGGCTAGACTCTTTTATCTAATTCGTCTACACCAGATTCTTGTAAGATCGATAGATTTGATTCCCAAATTAATCTCAAAGGCAAGTCATCCTCATCAAATTTGGCAAGTGCATCATGTCCCGTCGTTTTTAAATCTTTGCTTGGCTAATAAATATACCACACAATCATGTCTTCATCAACAACTTGTTGCATATTGAAGATATTTCCTACAAGCGTGTCTTCATCATCCATGTCGGTATTAATCATTGAAATGTATCACTAGTCACTTGTTTCGCTTTGTTACCCGTCAATGAAATTATGAATAACAAGTAGATCGGCTGAAAAAGAAAATAAAAAAGGGAAGAATTCAAATCAAACTAGAATTAACTAAATAACTTAATCTTTAGCTCATCTTCCAACTATTTCAGAATCTTTTACGAGATTGCATCTGCATGCATGATCAAGATGGTTTCGCGTAGCAGTTGGGGCTTAAGCTTTATGAACTTTTACCTAGAGAGCGATGTGAGTCATTGTTTTGAGGTCAAATAGTGTTATCTAACGACACTGGTAAATCATAAAATTCAACGACAAATGTCTCTAAATCGATAATCATGGGTTTCAATGCACGGAATATTGTAACAATTAGTCAATTAGACATGTATTCATTGGAAGGCATTACTTTCGCGAGTTCCTCAAGGACATATTCACCAACACATTTGAGATGGTTGTCTTTTCTCTGTTTCTAGATCACAGAGAGCAAAATGAAGCTGTCTATGTGAAAATAATGGAATCAATAGCAAGTTGCATGCCACATGGAGTAAGTATTATCCGATGTTTAAGAAGTGGACAATGGCACAAAATTCGTAAGGCATTTCCCTTTATGGAAGTCAAGTCATTAGTGGTAGCATCTATCTCTTCATTTGGAAATAGAGTCCAACTACTAGTCTTTTTGTTCTTTTATTCTTTGATTTTCTTCTTCTCTGTCCATATTTTCTTCCTGAATTTTACAAATTATTATAGTCTTTAATTAAGTTAATTTAATGGTATAAATCTATTAAAATATTTTAATATCACTATACCCACATTGAGACACATTATTTATCAAATTTATTTTTGTCAAAATCATTGATAGGAGAAACGGTCACGTGTAATAATATCTTGTTAAGGACATGTTTGAGAAATGATTATAATTTAATCATTTCTGGTCACATATACTTTTTATCTACATATTTTATAAGATTTATAAATATTACTTAGTTATTATCCGCACATTCCATTTCGTATGATCAATGACTTACCATCACTTAAATTTTAATTACTCGTTTTTCAGACATACACTTGAGTTACAAACTACAAAATAATAGAGAGAACGATTCCAAACCTTTCAGTTTTCTAAAAACTAGATCCTCATTATATTGAAACTAAACTATTATTAAGTCAAAATTTATTTTAAACGGATTATTATATTATTTATTTAAAAAGAAAAGCAGACCTGAAATCCAGTAAATTAAGATGAAAATGTTTCAAGTATTCCATTATGTATACTTCTTTCTTTGAATAGTGTTATTCAGTACCACTGATGCTAGAACATCATTCTAATGATCATGCTTGATAGATCTGACTAAATGGATCGTGTGACATTGAATATAAATGAATCTATCATTAATGTTATTTAATTGTCATCAAGACTCGTGCTTAGCACCAAAAAAGGTGAATATTGTTAATTTATCGCTTTTTGTCCAATTTCCCAAAGAGTAAAAAGTCCTTGTAATGCTAAATTAGTATTACTCAAATGAAAGATTCTGTAGGTCTAAAAATGTATATTTACAAAATATTTGAAAAATATGTACAGTTGGAGAAAACAAAATATCTTGAATTCAAGTTTGCTCGTAATTTAAGAATGCAACCTGTTTGAGCCCCTTTCTGAGAATAGATTTTGCGAAACAATGATTTTTTTTGAGAATGTATGATTAAAAATATGAAAAAAAATAAAAAATGAGTTTACGTGTAAATTATATTATTGAGAGAATATTTAAATAAAAATGAGTTTTTAAATAATAAAGCTCGACTGCTCAAGCTTAAATCATAAGTTTGTAGAAGAATTTACCTTGAAAAGATATGACTTCATAAAGGTAGCGAAAAATGTAAAGCTAAACCAGTTTTCCTCTTGCAAGTTTGACAGGAAAAGAAAAGGCACCAGATTAACTCCTCTCGTAGAATTGGAATAAGTATTGTCTCTTACTTTAATAAATTTGACAGTACAGTTGAGAAAAAATACTTGTTTGACTGTCTATAAGAATGAGAGGATGCCACGAACACGATCATTGGACATAATATTTTTCATTTGTGCCAATAGCCACAAGGACGAGTCATTTCATGTTTCTAGATATACAGTGTGAAAGCTTCTTTTAGACTGAAAAAATATGCTGCAATTACGTCTGATGATTTAGACCTTGCTTGGAATGTCCTTTCTTTCCAATTTTGATATCCAACTCATCGAATAATATTTAACGTCTAAAATGGTTGCCATATTTAAATCAAGATTCCCAAACGTCATAAATCGTTTGACTCTCGGTCGCTCTCGTACTTTCTTCCTTGCCTCCATCCTTTAGTGATAAATGTCGTTCTCGAAATTCGATGAGGTACGTAATCAACAGATCTCAATTCCACTCTCGTACACGTTTAAGGTTCTTGCACACATGAACAAAACGTTAGACACACATCTTCTTGGATAGTGAGAAGGTGGTCGCGTGCAATTCGATACACAAATCAGTCAACAGTAGAAAGATACTATGGATGTGGAAGAGACAATGGACGAAAGGAAAATAGGATCTGAGTTAAAAGAAAAATACCGAGCACCATTGTAAAAGTATAGAATTGTCTTCATTTTGGAAGACATGAAGTGTTGACTTTATAAAGTGAAAAGGAAAAAATGATGTTCGTTGGACGCTTGACATGTGGTGAAGGGTTTTAATGTGGAGCTGCAGTTTGTTTTAGCTTAGGTGAATTAAGAAGTCTTTTTCAATTATTACAAGCAAACCATCCAATTCTATGTTTTAAGGTTGGTCCTAAAAATTTTGATAAGCATTAGGTTCTTTCACATTATTTTATTTAGTCTCTACACAAATTTTTTTACAAGCGTATTAGTATCAAACATGGCTAGCCCAAATAGTTTCTTGTAACGAGGAACAGTATACTATGGTACTCCCTCACTGTTTGATTTGTTCGAGAATCAATTTTCGTGCTCAAGAAGTTAAATATAAAGGGTATTGGGAAATCAGTGAAGTATGAGAGTAGTTAACTATCATTTATTGTCCAAAATATTTTATGTTTAAGAATAAAAAATTCAAAAGCAGGAATCAAAATAAAAATTAAAAGACATTATTGGGTGGAGATACAACCTTGTGCTTTATTTGCACTGCTATATCTTCATGAAAATATTTAGTGTAAGAAATTTCACAAATAATAATTGTTTTGGGCTTTCAAAAATCTGAGGCCCCTTTACTGCAGTGGCCTTGGACCAGAACTGGGCCTGCTATATTTGCAACGTGAAATATTTGCAAGACAAATGATCCCGTCAAAATAATCAACAATGATATAAAGATATTCAATGACATGTCTTTCAAAAACTAATACAACGAAGATTTTTATTAGGTCGTTGCACTGGAAAAATATATACTCATCCAAACATAGTTGTCAGATCCGATCCAGACACGGACTCGGACAATGCAGTGGGTCAGTGGTTTGACCGGTGACCCGATGATAGGACCGGTGGATCAATGCTTGTTAAATATATTATTATTTGTTTATTGAATAATAAGATTTTGACATTTTCTAATACTAACTAAATTAACCATATGTAATTTAGGTGACTAAAGATCAATTTTTATTTCAATTGTCAACAAATTATAAATCTTGTATAATAAAATACGAAT
>CAIGRS010135773.1:0-14356 GCA_903798395.1 Fraxinus floribunda
CCATAAAATAATTTAAAACTTAAATAAAAAATTAAAAAAAAATAAAATAAAAAGGAAAAACTATCTTATTCATCAACCCCTGACCCCCACCCCAATCCCCTTAACCCAAAACTAGAAATTTGCAACCGCTTGCCATCACCATCTCTGTCAACCACCGCCACTACCGCATTTGAAAGGTTCGTAGTTGTCTCACTTGCATTTGAAAACATAGATTCACGCATAGAACCTCCACGTCATCCAACCACCGTTTGCCGCCTGTCATCTCCCACCTCCAATTTGAGCTTTTTGAGAGTCATAGTTGTTCAATTTTCTTTTTAATTTTTATTGTTTTCCCTCTCTTTAACTTGCAAAGTTATCGAACAACAGAAGAGGCGTCAATAGTAGTAATGCTGAAAATGGTGGTGGTTTGGGAAGCGATGGGTCCAGAACTTATTGGACATCATGTTAGTAGTTTCCAAGAGAAAAAAAAGTATTAAATTACTATTTTGCATTTTTAAAGTTGATTAAGACGTTATCAAAATTGATTTTTTGGGTCAACTAACGACATATCGAATGGAAACAGTCAATTAGGGTGTTATATGTTACGATTTGAAATGTTTGGGGTGACGACTACAACGATTGAAAAGTTAGGGGAAAGTTTGTCAATATCTAAAAGGTTTGGGGCCTCAGCGACAATTATCACTAGAATTAATTAAAATTTGGATTTTAATAAATTTAATTGAATAGATTTTATAATGAAACACACAATAACTTTGGATTTTTCGAATGGCGAAAATAACTTAAAATTGTACAAAAGCGTGTTCAAATTAAATTTAACTACTACGTAATTGAGTAATTATTTCTAGCGGAATCGATAATCCGGACTTATTTGTCGACTTTATTACATTTTTGTGACTCGTGGAATTGTGATACAATTTTTTTAACTAACAAGAGGTCAACATCATTTTTTTTAGTCTAGTGACAAAAATTTGATCACTTTAAATTTCAGTGAGCAATTGAAAACATTTTTCGTGAACAATTGAAGACGTAACATTTGTTGTTAACGATGTGACCACGTAACTATTTGGAATGGATGTCGAGGTCTAACGTTTTGATGCCTTTAGAGTTAAGTGACATTGGGACAATTAACTCCAAGGGGTTCTATGTAAATTCCGCGGCATTGTTTCACCCACACAAAGGCACTGGGAAGACTGCTCACTGAAAAAGTCTACCCAACGCAGCAATGGGAGCCATGGCGAACTTCCGAAAGTCAATAATTTTCTCCGTTTTCTTTTTCTTTTCTATGTTGCTCGTGAAAACGTCGTCGTCTTCTCCTCCTCCTTCGAACCTCCAGATCCTTACAGCTGAACGCAGGGTAAAAATTCTACATTTTATATTTTCTTAACCAAGTTAATTTTCTAATTTTCGAAAGAAACTATAATTCTAATTGGTATATGCCAATATATTTATGTAGCAGTTTTCTTATAGATCATCAATGTGCATCGTGTAATTTTGTGCAGATTGACTTGACTTCGCATATTGTTAGGGTTTATTTGACCTTGAAGGTACGCTCGTAACCTATATTTCATCTTGATTTAATTTCGATTTTTTCAATTTGTGATTTTTTTTTCCTTGCGCCAGTTCTGAAGAAGTATGTGTTATTGTGTTATTGGTGTTTTGTTGTAATGTTGGTGGTATATACTTGAAATTCGGTATTACCAGATCACGATCAAAATAAATATTAGGTTGCTGTTTTAGATCAAACAAGATTGCAGAAGTGCTAGGATCTAAAAAATAAAAATAAAAATTGATGCAAAGCCTGATTTTCGTTACCCAACTGGGCCATTTCAATAGGGATGAATGCCAGAGCAATTTTTATCCTGCTGGAGCATGGTCCAAGAACTCGAGTACATGTTACAGACATTAGTGTGGTGGCAAGTGGCAACTTGGGTTTTTAGGGTTTCCTTTTATCTAGTGGGGAGAAAGGTTTAGTAAGAAGGTAGTATCATGCATCTTCCATATGTGAACCGTGTAAAAAGTGATGGGTCCTTCTGAATTCTCAAATCAAATTGGAATTTGTAGTGGTTTTTTAGTGAGAAGGTAGCATCGTTAGTTCTTCTCTAGAAGAAAAAGTAATAAGAATATTTAGCATAAATCACATCGTCCATATCGTAACGGTTTCTTTTCATTGTGCTTTCAATTAATATTATCTGAGGTGCCTCTTGAGTTTTGTTTTAACTGCTCAGTGTTCCATATGGCTGCTAGCTTGTTTTTCTTCCTAACTAACGTTAATGTAGTCATCGTGATTTGATGGTCAACAATTGGATGGACTTCACATTCCGCATATGTAGGACATAGTGTGGTTAAAAGATCAGTTTAAAGAAAAACTAAAGATGTTTCATTTTCAGATTAAGAAGAATGTGGAAATGTTAAGATCTAAGTGAAAAACTTTAATATCATAGCACTCTTTATGGTATTTCAAGAGGAATGGTAATGCCAGAGAATTTTCATCCTTCTAGAGCATGATCCAGGAACTGAAACACTGGGCAGACATTAGTGTGTTGGTGCTGCCCTGGCTTTAAAGGTACATGATTGTGTAGTAGGGTGAAAGGTTCTGGAAGAAGTCAGCATCATAAATCTTCCATTTATTTTCCAGAAAAATATTTGAACCTTGTTACGAGTGAGGGTGGTCCCGATTTCACAAATCTCAATGGAACATGTACTTTTATTACTTTCTACCAGATATTTTGGCATGGTCATCTTCAGTTTCCACTCGGAATTGAAATTGTGGAGTGCTTAATTCATGTTATTAATTGGCTGTCTCAGGTTGAGAATACTGGGGAAGCTCCAGCAGCAGAAGTCCTTCTTGCCTTC
Source organism: Fraxinus floribunda (assembly GCA_903798395.1). NCBI lineage: Eukaryota > Viridiplantae > Streptophyta > Magnoliopsida > Lamiales > Oleaceae > Fraxinus > Fraxinus floribunda. The sequence goes on from CAIGRS010135773.1 coordinate 2,854, forward strand.
CCGCCTGCGCAGTTTGATCATCTAGCTTTGGTCAAAGCGGCTGCCACTGTTGGCAAGAAGAAGAAGAAATCGTATCTTCCTCTTGAAGCGAACCCATCTGATCACCCCGATGCACCAAATGGAACCAAATACTACTCCATATCTCTGCTCAAACCATTAGGCAAGGCTGAATCAATCACGCTAGAAATACTTTACATATTAACACACTCTCTTGAGCCATTCCCAGCAGAGATAAGCCAGTCAGAGTCTCAATTGGTTTATTACCATGACAGTGCCGTTATTCTCTCTCCATATCAAATAAAACAGCAGGCTTCAATGGTTAAGACACCTACTTCTAAGGTGGAATCATTCACAAGAGTTGAACCCACTGACCGCTCGGGTACAGAACTGAGATATGGACCTTATGAGGACCGTCATCCTTATTCATACTCTCCTGTAATCATTCATTTAGAGAACAATAACGCATTTGCTGTTGTTGAGGAGCTTGAGCGCGAAATCGAGATATCTCACTGGGGCAGCGTCCAGGTTACCGAGCATTACAAGTTAGCTCATGCTGGTGCCAGGCATAGAGGCATTTTCTCAAGGTTAGATACACTAGTTTCATGTAGAGCAGCATTCCAATCTTTAGATAATCATATATGAGAGAATTAAAATTGTTGTTAATATCATTTTTTGCCAATTTTAGCTGTGGTCTGAAGTTTTCTTTTCAGGTAAGCTATTTATCATGCAAGTATTTATTGATTAAAATGGCTACGAGCTGTGCTTTGTGACTAAAAGTTTTAACCAATTTGGACCTGGAACTTTTGCTAACTCCAATGCTTCTATCTGTGTTATTTTTCACATTTATTCTTATATTTTGTTTATTTGTTTCATCAATCTATGGAGCTTCTTTTGGCAGGGTTGAGTATCAATCTAGACCTTCCATTAGTGGCGTCTCTTCCTTCAAGCATCTTCTTGCAGAGCTACCCCCGAGGGTTCATTCTGTCTACTACAGAGATGATATAGGGAATATCTCGTCATCACGTTTGCGCACAAATTCTAAGAAGGTAAGCCTTCCACATGTCCCATCCCTGCACCCCACCCAAAAAAAAAAAATAAAAAAAATTGGGAGAGATCGAAGGAAAAGACAAAGCCCTACTTCAGGCTGCTGAGTTTGGAAGGAATTTTATGTTTAGAAAAATTGATCTTATCTTTTCTTTGTATTTGAGTCATCATTCTTCTACATGCTGTAATTTTCTCATTAAGTTAATATTTCTTATAAACAATTTGTGTACCTCAAGTCTGCTCATCATTAGATGCTCCATAGCGAGCTGATGTCATTAAATTCTTATGAACTGTTAGGTTGTAAGATCTAGAATTAGTTATTTTAGCAGCTTTCTAACTGAGAATAACTAGAATAAAAGCAAAAAGAAAACAGATGGCATATTGAATTGTGTTCGTTCTCTTTGCAGTCAGAGCTGTTAATTGAGCCACGGTATCCTTTATTTGGCGGCTGGAAAGCAACATTTGTCATCGGATACGGGGTGCCACTCCAGGACTTCCTTTTTGAGTCGGATGATGGTTCACGTTACCTGAATTACACTTTCGGGTGTCCATTGTCTGAGACAGTTGTTGACAAGTTGACTATAAAAGTCTGTATTGTATTATGAGTTGTTTGTTGCAGTATGAGTTAGTTGTTTCTGTTAATTCGGTGCTTTTGTTATTTGGAAGTTAATTTTCTAATGCTCCTGATATTTTTTAGGTTGTCCTTCCGGAGGGATCAAAGAACCCTTCTGTCAAATCTCCTTTTACAGTAGAACATAGTCTGGAGGTAATTGATTTAGAATTTGCCTCGTTTATCACCGAGGCAAACATTGTCTTTTATTTAAGGGAAGCTGACCATATATAAATAATGAATCATACCGCTATACTAAAAGCATCTAGCAAAAAACTCTTATTTAATTCTTTAATTTATTTGCAATGTCCAATGATATTAGGTGGGTCCTGTTGTTAGAAAGTGAATCTGTTACCTGTACGGCAGTGCAAAATGTGTTATTCATGAAAAATATATGATAACTGACACAACTGCAGAAAAGCCATATTATGCCCCCGTTTGACACCCATTAATTTCTCATTCTCATTTTCATTCTTCATTTCGACCACACATTCTCCAAATAAAATAATATTACACATAAATTAAAAACTTTTCATCACTTTTCCACCACACATTCTCACATCAATCACTATTCTAATAAATTTCTTTTCCACAAAATGGGTTTCAAACAGGGGCTATATTTTCCGACGTCTTGACACCATCCAACAAGCATCTGTTTTTAACTCTATATACTTTTGTAACTATCGATGGGATGAATAATTCAAATCAATTCTAAGAAACATTTTTTTTGTTAATTTAGCGCGTGTGATTGGAGTTCACTATAGCTGCGAGCTCTATTTCATTTCTTAGCAGAATTTCACTTGGCATTGTTAACTGCAACGCTTTACATTTTGATCTCTTCTATCTGCAGACCAAATACTCATACCTTGATGTTATTGGGAGGACTGTGGTAGTTCTGGAAAAGAAAAATGTTGTACCTGAGCATAATGTTCCTTTCCAGGTAATTTCTGTACTAAATTCGATTGAGTGGCTCATGCCAATTCTAGGCATGTTAGAGTGCAAATCCAGGGCCCGCCCTCTAAATTTTAAAACGATTGATGAGAATGACATGTTCATAGCTACTTTATCTTGGGGTTGAATCCGCTAAACCTGTAATCCACTACGATTGGCCCTTGATTTGCTATTCCACTTCCGTTAAATGAATTTTCTTCGCAGAAGAGACTGAATAATAGCGAATTTAGCATGCACCACCTCGTTCATACCTGCTTAAGAAACTGTTCGATCGAGTGCCAATAAGATAAAAAATTCTTGTTATTAGTAGAGGAAAGGATCGATATAAAGATGAATCATTCTTCTATTTCTTCCATACAAAATACAAATTCAACCACACAGCTCAAATTTGATGATATTTGGAGCTCTGACTAGAGGCAAGGTTTAACCTTTAGCTGTTTACTAGAGGCAAGGTTTAGTATATGCTTCTCCAGTCCAGATCCCTGAATTATCAACTCTTGATTGATTTGCTGAAATTAATTGTCCTCATTCTCCATTTGTAATATCAAATAAGAGGGAAAGGATGGAAGAATACTTTTCTCATATTTTCTCTAAACTAAAATTAAGTTGTAGATGCTCTAATATTATTATTATTATACTAATTCTATGTTTCACATGACTGCTAATCCCTTTTCTTCTTGCCTCTCACTGTTACCATTTTCGTTGTGCAGGTCTTTTACAACTTCAATCCAATGTTTATGCTTGCAGAACCATTGATGCTAGTTTCTGCTTTTTCCTTTTTCTTCATTGCTTGCATTGCATACCTGCACATGGATCTTTCAATACGCAAATGAGAAAGCCTCAAAGATCTCAGAAGGTACCGTTAATGCAACTTATCTATACTATATTGGAGTGATGCTATTTGTGCATCATTGTGTACATAATGGTCTACAGATACATGACATGGAAGAGAGAGATTATAATAATTTCTTTTCTTCTCGTCTCTTTTTTAATCATTCTCACTCTTTTTGCCTTCTATTTGTCCATCATTATATACACAATGATGTACAAATGACATTACCTAGATTGATATTCAATTCCGTGATGCATATAAATTATTGGTTGGTAAAACCATTGGGGTTTGAATCTTTTGCTTTCTTTTAGCTCAAAACTCGGTTTCTTGCCTGTGACTTGGAGCAGCTACAGTTTTCAGTTTGACCAAATATAGAAAATTCATGGAGGTTCAGCAATGGATTCAAGGATTGATTTACATCACATCTCCGAGACTATTTAAATCGAACTAATTTACTTGGAGCAGCTACAGTTTTCAGTTTGGCCAAATATAGAAAATTCATGGAAGTTCAGCAATGGATTCAAGGATTGATTTACATCACATCTCCGAGAGTATTTAAATCGAACTAATTTCTATTCTTCATAGGTTTTATGTATCTTTTAAGAAAGTAAATGGAAAAACTGTTTTCCAAGTGAGACAGCTTAGTGGACTATGAAAAAGTTTTGCAGCTAATCGACAGTGAAACTGTATTTGCGACATTAATTTGTTTAAGTTTTCGTGTTGAGGACTGAGTTCAGCGAATGTGTGATTGCTCATCTTATAGATAACATTAGTTAATCCTTTTTAGAAATATGCTCTTTGCTTTGAGAAATCTTCAATTACAAGGGTTTTACAATGTGCCGTCAAAAAGAATAAATTTAAATGCATAAATTCATGACTAATTTGATAAGTCTGTTTGATGTAGTTTTTCGAGAATAAATTTTGTAAAAAGTGATTTTTTATTTTTTTATTTTTATTTTTTTATTTTTTTTTGTAAGGATGTGCCGTAAAAATACAAGAAAAAAAGTGTGGATTCACGTGAAAAATTATTTGAAAGAATGTATAGTTTAAAAAATTTGAGGAAAAAAATGAATTTTAGAGAATCTCTACCCAGCAGGAACGAAATCGTAATTGGTAGGTAAGAATAATTATTATGAATATTCAAATAACAAAAATATGTGAACGCATTTGACAAATTCATTAGTAGGAGATGTTTCCTATGGGAATTTATGGGGGGAGCAATTTTCAATAATTTGAATTGATGCATGCATGGGAAACCATGAATGTAACTTCCACTTTAAAGAATGCCCCTGGGAAATCTTGTGTAATCATCCTGCAGAACCCAAAACATGCACCTCGGGGGTAAAGATGTCATTTGATAAATTTAAATATAAATTCACAGCATTGTCACATTTGAATGAGGTCCGCCACGTGCCCACTTCGTGACCCTCTTTTCTTTATATGTACATTTTTATTCTTTTTCATTTATTTAAATCAAGATCATATAGTTCGGTCTTGATTCAATCCACCTTGGAGCAAGTCTACAAACAGGTCGGATCAATCACAAAGCTTCGTGGTTCCACCTCTCATTATAGTCGAATTGTATTAATCCAGCACGATTGACACTATCATCATTAATCAACATGCAATTAGTTGAACGTGCGAGTAGAGCAACACAGTCAAAATTCAGGTCATTGATTTAAAAACAGTTTTTGAAATGAATGAATGTGAAATTGTCAAATGTAAATTGTCGACTAATGTTGTCAAACTAGATTATACATGTAACATAATTCATTGAGGGTTAATTTCACAAACGGTCACTGAACTTACCTAAAAATTTGCAGAAAAGGTCACTGAAGTTTCATGCGCTTTCACAAACGGTAACTGAAGTTTTAATTTGTTTCATAAACGGTCACTGAATGACCGTTATAATCTTAATTCAAATTTAAATAATCAAAATACGTAGACATAGAAGTTTGACCACTCAAGTGCAAACTTCAGTGATCGTTTGTGGAAGCGCGTGAAACTTCAGTGACCGTTTCTGTAAGTTTTAAACTTTAGTGACCGTTTTGTAATTTTTAAGTAAGTTCAGTGGCCGTTTGTGAAATTAACCCGATTCAACGCGTGAAACTTTAGTGACCGTTTCTGCAAGTTTTAAACTTTAGTGACCGTTTTTTAATTTTTAAGTAAGTTCAGTGACCGTTTGTGAAATTAACCCGATTCATTAAATTAAAGTCGTATCAAAACAAGATTACGATTAAGAGGGAATTGAAACTCGACTCAAACAAGAAATAAACAATTTATTCCGTTATTAATAATTAAGATTTTGTTTTGGGAACCAGCTCACATGACAAGGGACCTCATGTCGTATGATCGAAAAATAATTGCAAGTAAAATAATATAATAATCTATGCCTATACGTATACATATATTCTAATGCTCGAATAAAGCTAGACCGCGGCAGGCGCCCCACCAATAAGGGGGCGCCACCTTGCTTTTTGTCAAGATTTTTGTCAAATTTTTTTGTTTTTTTGTAACCCCAAACTTATGTCATTCATACAGTTGGAGGTGTCACAATAGATCGAACAGGTTGATATGATCGTGAGATAGTCCAGTCCGACTGGGTCTGATCCGTTAATCATTTTGCCTTTTTTTTTTCCAACTAAAATTCATTAAAAACACACAGAAGAATAAATCAAACTTCAGCATGGCGAAAAATGCTCGACGGACTAATTTGAGCATGCCCATTCTTAGCCAGAGGCATGGAGGTCCGTGCCCCGTAAGGTTTGTTAGGCCGAACTCGATTCATTTTGCAAGTGTAGCAAAGTTCTAAACATTATCTAACTGTACAAGTTGTGGCTTTCATTTTTTCATTCTTTTATGTGAACGTGTTTTTTTGAGCTTCGTTCAAGGCTCAATCGAAAAAGATGATTTTGGATCACAACGATGGTCCCCCCGGTGATCCAAATCTTATCCTTCACCTCGGCCATCGGCAACCGCCAAACTCATTTTGACACTTCTATTAAAAGAGCGTATATTTTAGTGGGTTTGACTCATTGACGATTTTTCAATAATTTGGTATTGGATCCCTGAATCTTCACGAGTGAGATTTGGGATCCCTAACCTTTATAAGTTTATGAACATGGGTCTCTATGTAATAGAAAGTATCAATACGAATATAAAAATTGCATACAATTTTCATACGACATAAAATTAAATGACATAATCGTCAAGGTATTTAATGTTCAGATTCAAATCACGTGTAATTTTAATATTTTCATCAAGTAGAAATCTAGATTTATGAATTTAAAAAGATTTGAGGAACTACAGTCTACAACCTCGTTTTTTAAAAGTTAATTATTCGAAAACTACGCTTATTAAACGTTGGAGAGTTTAACCTTAATTTATAGTCATTTTATTTTCCTTATAAGCGATGTGGGACAAAGAAAAATAAAGCAGTGAAGTATGACCGGATACATCCGGTAGCATTGTCGGCGAGGAGTTACTGTCGGCACCGACACCCTCTAATCTTTCCAGTATATATTACTACAAATTCTTGAGGGAGGTCATTGTCCTGGAAAATCTCATATCAAATTCGTATTTACGTTTAAATATTTAAATTCCCTATAATTCTAAAAGTAGAATGGTGACTATTTTCGCAAATTATCGTGGTTTGGATGGAATTTATTATCATCGAAAATTCTATATGATACTAGATAATCAAGCAGTTTTAGGACTATATATGTTACATCTCGCCTTCGAGGCACAAGGAAAAGTTGCCACGTGGGCAGAAAGTCGAAGTAATGTTCGCAAGGTCAATTAATAGAAAAGTCAAAGCAAAATCGAAGTCCTTACATCAAAATCCGAAGTCGGTGCTAAACCACTACCTCAAGGACGAAGCGCTACCACATAGGCTGAGGCTTTCTAGCCATCAAAGTCCTTCGAGCTGATGATGTCCCATGCAATAGATTCGAAGATCTCTAGGAAGTGATTGATATAATATTTGAAAATATACACTTGAATACTAAAGAAATCGATACAAATACATAGTAGAATTGCCGTTGATCGTCTATACAAATTACTAGAAGCAATATAGTGATCTCAATACACATTTTTATCTATCATTCCACATATTCTCGTTGATTGTACATTAGATTATTTCGGCTTTTGTTCGGCAATCTTTTTTAGTGCGACCGTCTTCATTTCACACCATCTGAGCTCGAACATCTCCGTCTCTCGCCATAAAGTCTCCCGCATCCATTTCTGTCCATTCACCTTCGTTAGTCCGGTAAGAACGCGCCGAAATCGCGCTTGGCTTGGCAATAGTGGGCTCGGTATCTATTGAGTTCATTTTTTTGGGGTCAACAATATCATTTTAAAGTTTAGGTCACTGAAAGCGTTCTTCAACACCCCTCGCATCTTGATTGAATTCTTTTCATTTTTATTAAAAAAGATATGTACTTAGAATTTTCATACATACGTGATGATGAGACTCAAGAACACGACTACGATAGCATAATGAAAGTACTAATTTACGTTACATTTTGAATGTTGACAAAAGAAAAATTTATTCATTACCATAATTACTCATAATTTTTTATTCCTTTGGTGGTGAAAAATGTTCCAAGAATTGGTGGAAATGGAACCACTTAATTGGTGAAATAATTTTGTAGGTGGCAGGTAACTTGCAACCAAGAAAGGGGGTTGGCTTACCAGCAAGATCTTGACCATTAACCTACACACCCACACGCTTATTACCCACCACTGATGAATAAATCTAAAGAAAAAAGATAAAAAAATTGTTATTAATTTGTCCTTGAATGAAGCATATAAATCCCTAATTTACAATAACTTTTAACATCATCGATGAATAACAAATCGTCTATTTCTCAACATTATAAGAAATAGATCGAACTAGTCAGCTCGATTTGAAAAAAACTTTAAATTCGATCCAATTATACTTAGAAAACTTCAAATTATAAGTAGTTAGGATTTTTGTCAAAATCCATTTTATGTGTTTGGTAATAAATTTGACTCTTCGAATGAGACAAAATCCCTAATTTTCAATTAATTCAAATATGACCAGTAAATCAAGAGTTGCCTATTTTTGTACTCGAACGATATTATGAAAATGGTCTATATTTAGAGGGTGTGTGGTAGAGATTAAAATCAGATTAAAATTGAAAATAGAGCCTTATTGTTGACTTTTATTAGACGGGTGGGGCCCAATAACGGTCATATTTTCAATTTTAATTGGATTTTAAGCCGTAACAAACAGGCTCTTATTATTATTATGGTTTACAACGACCGTGGTTGGTGAAATAAAACAACATTGAAAAATCAACTATTAGTTTTATTTTTAAGATCGAAACAATTTTTATCCATGAACAATAAAATTTTAGGGTTCGTTTGATTGTAATAATTGAATTGGGTAGAAAGAAAATGAATTTCAGTGAATTGAATTGCCTATAACTTGTTTTATTGAAAATTGTCAATTAATTGTGTTTGATTGATATAATTTTTCACCTTAAAATATTAAAATTTTGGATCTTCTAGTGTTCGTCTGACTTTATTTTTCATGAAAATTGTCCGTTAAAGTGATATAATTTATTACAATTGGGGATAAAATTTGTTTCCATTGCAAATAAATAAATAATTGCCTTGAAAAGTTTTTCCCACCAAACCCATGGAAAAAACTTTTCTTCAAAAACCAAGAAAATATGAAAAGCCAATTTAATGAAAAATTTAGTCAATCAAATATGCAAAAAGGTGGAAATGAAATTTAGTACTCGAACGATATTATGAAAATGATCTATATTTATTATTATTATGGTTTACAACGATCGTGATTGGTGAAATAAAACAACATTGATAAATCAACTATTAGTTTTATTTTTAAGATCGAAACAATTTTTATCCATGAACAACAAAATTTTAGGGTTCGTTTGATTGTAATAATTGAATTGGGTAGAAAGAAAATGAATTTCAGAGAATTGAATTGTCTAGAACTTGTTTTATTGAAAATTGTCAATTAATTGTGTTTGATTGATAAAAATTTTCACCTGAAAAATATTGAAATTTTGGATCTTTTGGTGTTCGTTTGGCTTTATTTTTCATGAAAATTGTCCATTAAAGGAATATAATTTATTACAATTGGGGATAAAATTTGTTTCCATTGCCAAAAAAAAGTTGCCTATAAAAGTTTTTCCCACCAAACTCATGGAAAAAACTTTTCTTCAAAAATCAAGAAAATGTGTAAAATCAAGAAAATGTGGAAAGCCAAATTCATGAAAAATTTAGTAAATCAAACATGCAAAAAGGTGGAAAAAAAAAGGTGGAAATGAAATTTAATTTTCATCGTCCATGAAAAATATTCTTGAATCAAACGGGGCTTTAATGCACAATTTTTTAATTAAAACTTAAAAAGATTTCTGTCAATTTAATCAGCTATTTTCTTTGATCTTCACATTCTCATATCTAGAAAGGAGGTTCACTTGCGAAATCTGAAGTCTAAAGCTTGATTTGAGTTGATACCTAAAAATTGACCTTGGATCCTATCATTAATCATCCTAAGGAAAATATTTTGGTGCTATTTTTGTTTTTTTATATGTAAATGGAATTTTATTGGACAACATGTGCAATAGTAGCTTGTAGGGTGCTTTTGGTGAGTATTTGGACTAAACACCAACGATCATTCTGTCAATTACAGTAAATCAAGCAATAATTCTCTTTAGTTGGTAGTCTGATCACTGATGTTTGCACTACGTTACATATGCACATTAGGGCCCCACAATATGATTGTGTTTTGTGGGCCCACTTTTCACTGTCTTGATGACGGTGTCGTGAGTCTAAAGTATTGTTGGAGTAGGGTGTGTTTGGCAAGAGTAAAGAGGGTAAAAGAAGGTAAAATGGGTTTTCAATTGCTCAGCTAATGGTGTGTTTCAACCACATTATTTTGAAAGAATGTATTCAGAAAAAGTAGATTGATGGAGAACGTGTGATTAAAACAGAAGGAAAAGTTATTGATGTGATGAAAAATATTATTTTATTGAAAATGAGTAGAAGAATGAGAATGAAAATTTTAATGTGTACCAAACAATGGCTAAAGGAAATTTTGGGATTAAAAAAAAATGGTGGATTCTACTTATTTCACTCCAATTTTCAAGGCAAAACTTTCTATCGTGCTCAAATTAAAACTTATCGAGCTTGGGTTTGACACCCATTTTGAAAAAAAAAAAATGATTACTGGAATAATAATTAATGGAAGAATGTGTAGTTGAAAAATAATGACGATTTTTAGATTTGTGTGTAATATTATAATATTTGAAAAATATGAGGTTGAAATGAAGAAAGAAAGAAAAAATGAGAGTGAGAAAGGGTGTCAAACAGGGCCCAAAAGACATGAAAAAAATGAAAAACTTGTAATAAGTTTATCGATCGTTAACTTCATGACGCTAACAATGTTTTGACCTTTTTTTCTCAATCTACATTGATTTTCACATTAATTTGGTTGACATGCTCAAAGTTCTTGCAAATGCTATCTCATAGGGTAAAAAAACACTATCGATTTTCTGTAAAATTTGTTTTAATTAAATTGAACATAATATTATGTAGATAATGAAGAAATTTGTATGACATATGTTAACATTATAGTTACATGGTAGGGGTAGTGGGAGGTATGACCAATTGAAAATAATATTTTTTTTTTCCTCGTAAAAATGAACAAGCAATTTTGCCCCTAAAATACATTTGTGTTTTTTATTTATGCTATTTAGTTTTATTGAGATTACAATTTCAATATAGGCGACATTAAATAATATGTTAAATAAAATGTGAAATTCAACCATAGTCGGACTACATGACATTATTCGTGTTACATACGTTCTTATTTAACGTGAGATTGGATGGATCATGGATTCCATTCACGAAAGACCTACTTTGCTACATATAAAAGATGGAATAAGCCATTGGTACTTGCTTGGTTACCTGTTGGGTTACCCGACCCCACGTGTGCTCTCACAAGGGATCGGATCCCACTTTCCATTTAAATATGCCGACCCCACCCCAATGTGAGAGGAGTGGGTGGG
>CAIGRS010135789.1:0-10084 GCA_903798395.1 Fraxinus floribunda
AAAAAAAAAAAAAAAGAATTCAAGCCGGTAAATATCTCAGACGATATCTATGGAACCAATTGATCTTGTAGACATTGATCTGTTGGAGCCTTCCTTAGTTGCAGAACAAGAAATGGATCTGGTAGAACCCTCCTTTGTAAAAGAACAAGAACCATCCTTTGCAACTGAATAATATATCAAGTTCTTAACAACCTGCCGATATCTCCTTCTGTAAGTCGGAAACTTGGATACACTTCTAGTCATTCCCACCATCCTGCCAAGCGCACAACTAATTATAAGTAAACAGATGGTAGTGCTTTTTAAGTGCTTATAAACTATAGATCCTATGAAATGGATGGATAATAAGTGGTAGTTGCTGTTGGTTCTATGAAATATATGGATACAGTTTTTCTCACCACCCAAGCCTAGGTCTAACAAATACATGCCCACCTAATAAATTTTTTACAGTGTGAATATTAGGCCAACAATAAAGTAATTTTTTACCTGCGACTGATACCATCTAAACGAGCAGCCCTGACAGGGTCTTGAGGAATAAAACTACCATTTTCCCAAGTCTTAAGGCGTTCTGTATTGTTTCCAAAGAGAATCAACTTCTCCAGGTACCGTATCTCGCCCTCTTCCAAAGAAAGTACTCTGATTTGTTCTTTGAGGACCATCACAGGTTGGAAAAACCAGTCCAACAATCTGCTCTGGGGTCGATTCAAATGGGTGATCTCGATATCATCCAAAAGCAGTAGCCCATTGGAGCCAGCTTTAATTGAGTGCAGCACCGTTTGCAAAAATGAGAAACAGGGCAATCCAACAGCAACAATGGACGCATCGTTTGTTTTCTTTGCCTTCAACCAATCGTTAAGGTCAGCAGTTGTTATCACATTTGTATCCAATAGTTCCTTGCCTATCTGTTCGCATAATTTCATTGTGCTTCCCCATACCTGTTACAATTTTTGAGAAATAAAGGAGACCATTCATTTCTGTTTAGAGGCAAGCAGCAAATGTGAACTTTAAAACGTGATAAAATTGTCAATAATCCCATTGTTAGAGAATTAGCTATTCTCTCCATCATGCCAAAAGCTTGGCCTAATCCAGTACAGGCAGTGCTTGCCATCACAACAATAATTAATGAGGCTTGTCAATGGACCCTTCACAAGATCTTAATATGTATTCCAGAATAGTAGGCAGAGGGAATTTTCATTTAATTGATTCACCAGCTTCATGTCAAGTCAAAAATGAAAAAAAAAATAAAAAAATTACTATTTATTATACACTTCTGCTTCAACTTCATTCTTATTTTTTCTGCTTTTCTCAGTAAGTACATTAATTTAACTTCTATAACAACGAACTAAGCCTCATTTAACAATAAATGTGTTTGGAACGGCTAGATGTATCCATTTACGTAATACCATTAAGCTCATTGCTCGGTCTACTAGAAGATCTAAAGCAAGTGTATCTTTAACTTACATGCCACAGTAGTTTTTTTTTCTAAGAAATTAGATATTTATGCATGCCACATTAGTTTTTCAAAGCAAAAAGTTGAATTTCAATTACTCCACAAGTCCTCAAAATTAATTTATCACAAATCTCTTGCATTAATAGTAAGATCCTTCAATTAATTGACAGTATAGTGTACTCAGAAGTTTCTTCCTGTTAGCATTCAATTCTATCCTTAAAGCTATAACATGGAAGTATGATATATTGTTAATGGAACAGAACGTTGTTTCTGCATGTCTTAGATGTCAAATTATCCTGAATTTCCCTAATTACTGAACATGCATACCTGCACCATTGGCACCTCATGTATCGCCTCCCGAAGGGATCTTGATGCTATAAGGTTTGGCACGAGGATTGAAGGAGCTTCAGTTAAGACAGAACTGTAATTTCCATGTAAGGAATGATTTTGCTGAACAGAAAACTCAGAATTGGATTTACTTTTCTTCCTGTATCGGGGCCTGGCCTTGAGTAACAAGATTATTGTCTTGGAAGATGAATGAGCACAAAAAAGGCTATAAAACTTTGATAATGTTTGGCTAAGTTTATAAAAAAAGGGTAAAGTTACTTAGGGTGTGTTTGAGCCACATTATTTTGGAAGAATGCATTCTGGAATAGTAGATTGATGGAGAATGTGTGATTGAAAAAGAAGGAAAAGTTATTGATGCGATGGAAAATATTATTTTATTGAAGAATGTGTGGTTGAAAATGAGTAGAAGAATGAGAATGAAAATTTTAATGTGTACTAAACAGAGGCCGAGTCTAGTTCTCACAATTGAGAATAAGTAGAAAAAAAATGTTTTTTTTTATTTAGGGTGTATTTGAGCCACATTATTATGGAAGAATGTATTTTAGAATAGTAGATTGATGGAGAATATGTGATTGAAAAAGAAGGAAAAGTTATTGATGCGATGGAAAATATTATTTTATTGAAGAATGTGTGGTTAAAAATGAGTAGAAAAAATGAAAATGAAAATTTTAACGTGTACCAAACAAGGGCTTAATTACTTAAATTTTTTCACTCCAAATATGTTTGATAACGTACTTTTTCTTACCTCTAAATTATAATAGTTACCTTCCTTCCATCAATTCTTACTTCAGTGTGAAAATAAGAAACTCACATATTTCTAACTTCCAAAAAGAAAAATTGTTTACTTACTCATTTACTTGTAAGTAAACTTCTTAAGCTTAGAATTCTCTTCATCCACGAAGCAATGGGGAAAAAAAATCATGAAATGAATGGAACTAATTACTTTGGAAGGATTGAACCCTCGCGCAGATAGAGCAAATCATTTGTGTACTCATCAAATTCAGCAACCATAGCAATGACATAAGCAACACCTCTTCTGAAGGACCTTTCCTGCATCACCATGAATAATCATCAGTAAAAACCACATGTAATTCAGAAAGTTGTGTTTTGAAAAATCTCTGGCTGAAACATACCTGGTATACTATAACGGATCCATATAATCCTATGAAAAAACTTGAAAATATAGCCATTATGATGCTCCCAATAACAACAAGCGGCCACATAAGGATTGCCAAACCAGCAATTGGAACACAAGCTGTTTCTAAAAATGGGCCTTCCCGGCTGATCAAATCGTGTACTAATCTATGCCATCCCCTGAACAACATGTAAGGACTCTTTACTATTGCAATTGCCGTGTAAAGAGGGATTTCTACTATCAGCCCCATCAACCCAACAATGATGCACCCAGGCACATGAATGAGTCTGCAAGATGGTTTCTTCAAAGAAGGTTAAGAATGATAATAATCGTTTAATTCCATCACATTTTTCACAACATGTATTCAACTGTGTAATACTTTCCAATCAGAAAAATCAGAAGAAGCCAAAATTTTAAATGCTAATATTAATGTTAATCTAAGCAAAATTATCTGCAAACAAAGGAGATTATACAGTAAACATTTTATGTTATGCTATCCCTACTTAATTTTACCTGGCTCTGGAGAAATATAACCAGTTGTGTAGTTATTATGCCCCCGTTTGAGCCTCATATTTAAGAGAATAGATTTTGTAAAAAGTGATTTTTGTGGAGAATGTATTGTTACAATGTTTTGGGTTTACGTGCAAAATTATTTTATTAAAAGAATGTGTGGTTGAAAATGATTTTGAGCAAAAAAATGAGTTTTAAAGAATGGAGCTCAAACAGGGGCTAAATCTAATTAACGTAACTATGTCAAATTTAAATTTCCAGAATGAAGAGATAAATTTATCATTGATAAGAAGAATCTTGTTCATTGGGAATTAAGACAAATTTCATTTATTTGCCTATAGGATTTTATTGTTCACGAAAAACTAACAGACAAGAAAAAATATTAAAATTAGACGAAAAATTTATGGACGGTTAAAGCTTTCACTATATGAAAATTTGTATAATTATATAGAATTTCCACTCACCCAAACCCCCCAAATATTGTAAGTGAAAAATACCATAAACTTTACCGCACCCACCAATTTACTCTTTGTACAACCCACAAAGAAAATAAGAAAAATTAGGATACTAGACTTACAATTTTTCCTCACAAAACTTTCTAGCCACTTGTAAAAACTATATATTCGACCAAATCAAGGATTGCCCATTGGTTTCCTTATCAAATTGGGATTCTTTATTATCCTTTACATATTCAATTACCACCTCCAATTGCTTTTTCAAATTATATGACTCAGCGGGCCAGGAGTCTTCAATTAAAATTGCGAGTTTTTTTCTTATTTGCGAGGAAGTCCTCTTAATTTAGAATTTTTTGAGGCAACAATCTCAACCTTTCCAAAACAAGCCAAATTCTTAGTCCGCCCCATTAGTTGGCTGGACTAACTTGGCTTTAAAGCCTAATCAATTAATTAAAAGGAAGGGTCCCAAATAAAAACAATATAGTTTGAAGACCAGTGGAGAAATTCCTGAAACCCCATCATTAAGTAGTAAAGGACCCATTAGGGCATGATGATTGCCTTGATAAATTGTGCAGTATGTACATGAATTCTGTGTGAGAAAACTGAAACAGCAACAGAAAATTTACGTATAGTAAATAGAGAAGGGGGGGGGGGGGGGGGGGGGGGGGGGGAATAGTAGGAAAGATTAGAGCTTTGCTACACGATTGGGAGATTGAAACATTGTCAGTTTCAGTTCGGACTCCATTTGGTGAGATCATTAAATCTTCTCTTTATTATTTGTTCGTAGAAACCCATCTAGCAGATGATGAACATTTTGGTGAACCAAAAATTATTGAATCTTGATGATATGTGATACTCTAGTATTATCTAGAAGAGTAGCAATTTCATTATTATTGATTATAGTTGAAGAATTAATCGGAGGTGTCTGTGGATGTGTGCAAGTTGCCGAACCACATTAAATTGGTGTTATTGCAATTTATTTATTTTCCTATCAGCTTTGTTAGAATTGGTTAGTTACCCTATTTTATTTACACAAATTGGGAAAGGAATTATTACTTTGTTTCCGATCGAAGTGATATCTGATATTCATTATTTGTTGTAATAGAATGGAAGAAAAAATAGTTTGGGATGATAAAAAATTTTCGTCAAAAAACTCAATTGGGAAACAAAAGATGCATGATATGCTATACTGCAAAGATCTGTTTAAGCATGTTAAATGTACAGCAAAGCAAGAAAAATTATCTGATGAAATGGGAAACATATCACATGAAAACCGCTACTATGATCAGATAGTGGGTTGATCATAATACTTTTCATCATATTGCTGAAGAAACCAAGGCTGATGCAGTTTGAAAAAAGTAAGAATCCATGTACGAGAAGAACACATCCAGAAATAAAGCAACAATAATTAGAAGGCTACTGCACAGAACAAGGCATTTGTCATTAGAAGGCTTGTAAATTTGAAGTACAGAGAAGGGCGCAATACGGTAGAGCATACAAGTGAGTTTATTGGCTTAGTGAATCAATTATCAACTATGAAGATGAACCTCGAAGATGAGATGCAGGCACTTTTACTGCTCTGTTCTTTGCGTGACAGTTGGAATACACAAGTGATTTAATTAAGCAATTCAGTACCGGTTGGAAAACTAATCATGGATATGGTTAAAGACAGTTTGCTCTACGAATAGGCCAGAAGAGGAAAAAGGTGGAGTTTCTGATGCCCTTGTTACTGAACAGTATGAAAAGCGGGTAAGAAGTAAAAGCAGAAAGCCTAGTGGTCATGGATCAAAGGATTCTTCTAGAGGGAAGTTTAAATCTAGAAAGAAGTCGAGGTATTATCATTGCAACAAACTTCGACATAAAAAGAGTGAATGTAGAATTTGGAAAAGGGAACAGTATAAAGGAAAGACGTGTGAGAAACAGACTAATACAATATTGACTAAAGGTGATTTAGGTGTTGTCCTTAATGACGACACAGTCAGTCTTGCATGCCAAGACATTGATTGGGTGAATGACTCTGGTGCCTCCTTCCACCCCACCTTGTGACATGACTTCTTTAACTCTTCTAGTGTTGGTGATTTTGGCAATGTCAAAATAGGGAACACCGAAGTGTAAGCATTGTTGGTGTTGTCGCCTCAATTTGATTTCTACGGGAAAATTTAACGACGTGGAATTTATAACAGTTTTGGTAGAGGTAAATGGAAGCTCACCAGAGGCTCCTAACAATGGTCAAAGGAATGAAGACGAATACACTTTATGTTATGCAAACAAAGAATTACAAAGGACAGATTAATGCAGTTCAGAAAGCTGCAGATATTAACCTTTGACACAAGAGGCTTCGTCATGTTAGCGAGAAAGGACTTCAAACTCTTGCTAGAAAGAAGTTCATTCGTAATGTGTAAGGTATGCCTCTTAAAACTTGTGTTGATTGCTTGGCTGGAAAAACACATTAGAGTTACTTTTCATTCATATCACTTGACTAGAAAATTAAATATTCTTGATTTGGTTCATTCTGATTTTTCTTCTATACCAACAAAATCTCTTGGAGGTGCACATTCTTTGGTGACGTTTATTGATGATCATTCAAGAAAGGTTTGGACATATGGTTTGAAATCTAAGATCAAGTGTTATCTGTTCAAAATATTCCATGCCAAGGTTGAAAGAGAAACAGGTAGACGGTTAAAAGCTATTCAAGCTAATAATGAACGTAAGTGTAGGGGTCCGTTAGAAAGCTATGACAAAGTTCATGGGATCAGGCTGGAAAAAACTCCAACGGCTGAAAGAATTAACAGACACTAGAGGAAATGGTCAGATGTATGTTGTCTCATGCTAAACTACCAAAACGCTTTAGGGGAGAGGCTATGAGGACCACAGTCGATACGATAAATCTATCTCCTACATCAACTTTAGATGGTGATATTTCTAACACAGTTTGGATAGGAAAATAGAGAAGAGATAAGAAAGATACTAGGAAAAATTAGAGCTTTGCTAGACGATAGGGAGATTGAAGCATTGTCAGTTTTGACTCAAATTTTACATAATGAATCGTAGTGACGTGCTCTACAATCGATCAGTCTCATTTTCAGTTCAGACTCCATTTGTGAGATCATTAAATCTTCTTTTGATAATTTGTTCGTGGAAATCAATCTAGTGGATGATGAATATTTTGGTGAACCAAGAATTATTGAATTCTTGATGATATTGTGGTCCTCTTGTATCATCTAGAGAAGTTTATAGTGGAAGAATTAAATCGGAGTTGGGCCAGCAGACGTAGGCTAGTTTCTGAACTATGTTAAATTGGCGTTCTTGTAATATATTTATTTTCGCATTGGCTTTGTTAGAATTGGTTGATTATCATATTTTATTTACATAACGAGGGAAAAAATTATTCCACTGTACATTATTTAGTCCATTTTTCCAACTATCACGTTTTCGAGTCCTATCAAATATTGCATATTAAACATGTATGTGTCAATTGAAAACCATTACCTGAGAGGTTGAAGTTCATGAGATGCGGGGCATTCACGTAACTCCTTCAGATAGAGTGGGTAAGAATGATAGCATATATCAGCGAAATCCCGAACAACAGTACAACTACCCTTGACAGTACCCCACGTTCCATCCTGAATTTTCACACACCAAAAGAAAAAGTCAAATATAAACAAAAAATAGGAAAGAAAAATCGAATTTTCATAAGAGAAAAATGGAAATAGATAGATCAAATAAATACCACAATGCAGTGGAAGAATTTCTTGGATTCATTGTCAAGTCTGAAGGCCTCAAAAGCTGAAACCCAAGGAGTGAAAAAACCATATCCCACTCCCACGAGTACACTACCAGCTATGCTAAGAGCCAACCAGATACCAAACAGAACAGGCAACCCAAAAAAGATTGCAACCTTGAGTGGTGCATCAAACCTATTTGTTCTGTTTGCAAAAATAAAAAATAAATAAAATAAATAAATAAATCGACCAGTATGGAAAACCCACGTTAAAAAAAAGGATAAATAAATCAACAGCAAACTTCAAACAACAACAGTCCAAATCACAACTAAAGTCTATGTTGAGTAGAACTTCTAAAACACTATGCTTTCAAGTCTTGAAAACTGAAACTTCTTGGAAACTAGAAAATCACATGAGTTCCTAATTTTTTTAATTTTTAAAAACAATGGAGAACTTAATTAAAGCTTTATGGACTTTTGACCAAAACATTTGAAACTTCATTAGGAATTGTGCTTCGTTGTGGGTTCTCTTGTGGACTTCGACACAAAATTAACTTAATTGTAGGCTTTTGTCATGGAATTCGGGATAGCCATATCTCAAAAGTTAGCCGTTAAGATTGGTGAGCCCAAACCTATATAAACAACGCAAAGGAAGCCCGTACTTTCGACGTGGGATTCAAACCTCCAAAAGTTCCACTGGAACCATGACAAACCACCACGCTTCCGACCCTGGGCCCACACAGGGCAAGCACCCCTACATCAACCAGGATCTCCAGACGTGATGCCTGTTCTATTCTGATACCAATGTTATAAAGCCATTCCTCAAAAGCTAACCGTTGAGATTGGTGAGCCAAGCCTATATGAATTACACAGAGGAAGCTCATACTTCATGTGGGATGTTCCACTGAAACCATGACAACTTTAACCTTGTACTACAAAAGATTAACAAGTTGCTAGAATTTCAATCAATATTAAACATCTTATTAACAATCAACTATCGAATTTATAAAAATAATCAAAATTTTGTGTCCATTTTTTTGGGTGAGGGGTGAATAGCACTCAAGAATTAGGGAGAGTTAAAAAAAGGTAAAAAAAAAATATATATATATATATATTACTTGACAAGGGTGTAAACTGTCCAGGCAACATGTGCAGGGAAAAGGCCTAAAATCACGCCCAGATTCCCCAATATCAGAATTAAACAAGCAATCGGACCAACCAGCAAACCTGCAAACTCATAAACAAGAAACCATAAATTGATGAACAATCAAGAAAATTACACAAGAATTCTTCAAACTTGAAAAACAAATTTACACACTTTTAAAGGCACCCAGTAAAAGGGCAGAAAAGAATGCAAAAACTACATAAAGAGTCTTGAGCAAATATTTCCAACTATCTCGCATGATTTCTTTGAAGAATTTCTTGTGGAAAAAAAAATAGAATGGCAGAAAGAATTTTGGAAATTTTTCAGAGCTCCCAAGAAGTTCATGAGAATGAGAGAGGGAGAGAGAGGTTCAAAATCAAATGATTCGAGAAGAACAAATAAACCCGAAAGTCCAAATCCCAACAAGAATCAAATAGCACGTCGCCGCAAGAAATTAATATTTAAAGGGTTTTGCGTGTATGTGAGAACCTCAACAATTTCACCTGTACTTCAGTTAGAGATGGACATAACTTTTGAATCCAACCGATCAATGATCGAGCTATTCTTTTTAAATTAAAAATACTTCTAGGGTTCTTAAATTAAATACTTAAATGGATAGCTAAATCGACAACCAATACATTTGGTTCGATTTTCGATTCTATATCTAGAATCGAATAAAAATCGAATCTCCCTAAGTTTTTTTTTTTTTTTATCTTATATAAGTTAAATTATTTTAAATTTGCTAACTAATTAATTGAGTTCAAACTCAAAATATGATTTTTCCTATTTCTAATTTAAAACTCAAACTCAACTTAATCTTATTGACCTAAATTTTACCCAAATCTCTTATTACGCCGTAGTGCCGTTCTAGAGAAATGTAATTGGAAGCTTGGTTGTGCCTCTCGTTATTATTATGAGCTCGTTATTTTTTTGTTCCTGTAATTTTAACAATCAAATCTATGAAGAACTCAACAAAAAGAGGCTCAAAAGATATCACGAAATCGAACTACATTGTTTTGTAAGCGCTAAAATTAACACATGTCATTAACAAGCATTCCCCATTAATTTATTATTCCAAGATACATTTTACACAAAAAATGTGGCTCAAACATGCCCATATAGCATATTTTAATATATATATATATATATATTTATAAGAAGTATTTCTATGTGAATAAATTGAGAAATCTTCAGTTTTTTGCTCAAATTGAGAATGGGAATCTATAAATACACATGTCTATTTTGTCAAGTTTTCAATTTTATAGGATATGTTTAACGTAGATTTTGTGGTTTTTTGTTCAAGAATGTATAATTAAAAAATATG
>CAIGRS010135796.1:0-10135 GCA_903798395.1 Fraxinus floribunda
CTTCACAGTTCATGAGACACTTCGCCTTCAAAAATTCTGAACAAATAAATTACATGAAAATGTCAGGTTACATCTATATGATGCAAAGGCCTTAGATTTGTGGGCCACAACGAAATGAAAATGCAGTATCATTCTTTTTCTTGGGCAAATAAGAATTACACTTACAGAAGTGATACCAGAGAAGAAGAACAACAAATAAATTTAACAAGAAATATAGCACGGGTTTACAACTTCAGCTTATCGATTCTTTTACATGACCCAATTTGCAAAAATTGAGCATCCTCGTACAATTTAGGTTTAAACTAGAACACTGAGAGGATCAAACAAAACATTGTTTCTAACAAAAATTATGTTCGACAAAATAAACTATGGACTTATATTAAATAATACACAATTAAGAAACCCCGGTTTAACGCCCGTGAAATCGTCAAATTAACTCAAATAATTTACAAAAAAAAATACTCGTGTTATTTTTCGTTTGATTAAAGCATGGAAATAATAAAATTATGAGAAAAGTGAATACCATCGGGGATTTTGAGTTCGGCGGCGTTTTCTTCTTCTTCTCCAGACATTCTTTGAATGGTCAAATCTCACTCTTTCAAATTCGAAAGGGAGACTCTGGAATTTATATTGTTTTACATATTTTTGTTTTGACCCCTAAAGTTTATGTTGAGAGTCGAACCAGTGATCTATTACGTGCTCCCAATTTAAATCGCATTTACTAAAATGCAACTCTTCTAGTTAGGGCGTTTTTTACTGAATCATGACGCTTGGCTTGCTTCCGGGCGTCGGATGAAATTTTGGATGGTTTTATCATTTCAACCATACTACAATACAAGTACATAATGTGTTACTTACCTCCAATAGTTGGTCGCTACTTGTCAATTCGGTAACCAAATAGGTAAAAAATTATGTACAACAAGAATAATTCTTATCATTTAACTTGGTTTCGTCTCTTCATTTGGCATATCATACATTTTATCATTTAACTTGGTTTCGTCTCTTCGTTTGGCATATCATACATTTTGGTTTTCGTCTTTTGAGAGTAAATATAACCCTCTAATTAGGATTCTTCATTTTGATGCTTTGCTCTACTAAAAAACCTCATTCGAGGCTATAAATCTTGTAGTCCTAGTGTTATACTTGAAATATGAGCGATTTGTGTGAATAAGTTTGAATGATCTTTCTATTTAGTATAACTTCATATTAGGATTTGGAGATTTGAGCGTTCTTGATGAAATATGTCTCCGATCTTCAAAGTGATTGAAAGATAAAGTTTTCAGTAACTATATATGTTGTAATATTGAACGATCTTAAAACATTTGTTGCCATTTTTGGGCTATCTAGTGCAACCGGGCATATATCCAATTTATTGAATATTCAACAACGAATTAGGCATTAGAAGCGGTCATTGAACCTTGGGACTTCAGCCAAAAAATCTTCCGTGTCCGATCTTCTAATCTCTGCAAGTTTTACTTTTTTGTCGATCTGAGATTATTTTGTAACTTGAATTTAATGTTATGTTTATCTGGATTTCTCAGTTTCTAATTCCTTTTTTATTTTTTAGCCTAATTTTGCTGTCCACAATCTCCAATTTGTTGTCTCTCAATAAAATTTCAATGCATCACTACAATCTTAAAGTGTTACATTTTAGAAATATCAAAAAATCATTAAAACTCACTGCAACATCGAAGCCTCGCAATTGGTAAACATCAAGATTATAGCGACGTATCAAAATTTGATAAAAAAATCGATGACGAAACAGTTGAAAATAGCTAAATTTTACTCCTACAACATTGAACTCAATAAAATTTAAATAAAATACATTATTTAGAGGCGTCTAGACATACAAAAAAATGTCGAGGTTGGTTCTTTAATTTTGTGTTTCTTCAAACACTTCACAATGTAGTAGAAAAAATTCAAAAAAACATAAACAAAATTTGGAAAAGAAGTTGTCCACAATCCAAATATTCATTATCATAGTTCTGAAAGCATCATCTATATATGAAATAATATAAAAATTAGAATTCGCAAGGAACGAAAACAATATTGAAGAAAATAAAGTACAATAATCATCGTAATCACTTTATTGCTGACACACTCATAATTAAAATGTGCAATAAATAATAACTAAAAAATAATACACAGGTATATTATCAAAATAAATTACTACTCCCTCCGTCCCAAAAAGATAGTCCTATAGTTATTTTCATAAGGATTAAGAAATGGTGGTAAGTATAGTTAGAGTATTAAATTTTACTATGTTTTTTCATCTATACCCTTTATCCCTTATATTATACCAAGAT
Source organism: Fraxinus floribunda (assembly GCA_903798395.1). Lineage (NCBI taxonomy): Eukaryota > Viridiplantae > Streptophyta > Magnoliopsida > Lamiales > Oleaceae > Fraxinus > Fraxinus floribunda. Next base: position 2,307 of record CAIGRS010135796.1, read on the forward strand.
GTATTAAATAAAGGTATATGTGGAAATGAAAAATTTAATACATGTTTAAAATGGAAACAGGACTATCTTTTTGGGACGGACAAAAATAGTATACATGACTATCTTTTTGGGACGGAGGGAGTAGTTAACAACACAATTAGACTCGTAAAAATTGAAGTAAGTGAAATTATGGGAACAAAAGGAAAATTGAAAGCAAATAATTTGTCCGAAGCAAAAATCCAGCATATGAACACACATAATATACATTCAGAAATCAGGATCTTGAAACCACAGAACAGTTTACAGGTAAATCTATAACTGCAGTATTATAAATACATATACGCTCAAAGATGAAAATCAAGAGCAAGTTTCGTTTATTGGACCACAGAGTCTGACTGCACTCCTTACACATTGATTTAGTTATCATTACCATATGCCGGAGGCATCATGACAGCAGAGAAAATCTCCGAATAATGGAGTTCACCTGACGACAAAGACACATCGATAACAATTACATAAAATCAACGCCATTACCCAGAAATAACAATACAATGTCAAGTAAAAATCATTCAAACTTAGTTGATCAAAAGAACTTTTAAACAATCCTGAGATTAAATTCAATCTTGCAACCTATTTTTTTTTATCTTATCATTAAACATCGACCGCGCCAGAGTTGATAGATAACCAGAACAAGGCTTACTGTGAAAAGGAAACCGATGAGTTGATGCAACTAAAGAATCCAAACTTAGTTTGTCGCAGTACTAGAAGCACGTGGAGCTTGCAGGTTGTCATCGGTCAAACCAGAGTTACCATCCATCTCTACGGTGTGTTGTTCAGCTGGAACTGGAGTTGAGCTATCCTCTGTATTATTTGATACAGAAGCTATGTTGGTTCTACTATCTTCCGCTATATCAAGATGATCCATCATGCGGGATACAGGTGCAAAACCTGGATCAACATCTCTATGAACTTCAGTGGCAGGGTCAGGTGTTGAACTATTGCGAGCAAACAGTCTCTCCTTCCAGCCTCTTGTGCTCTTGGTTATTGACTCTTTGTATCTGGTATGAAAATAAAAACAAAATGTTCAGTCCAAAGACTCGCCAAAAGAAAAACTCGCCTCCTCTACCCTAGAGTAAGAGCACAATTGGAAGGGCTTTTGCTTCTACTTTTTGTAGAAGAGGCAGAGAACCAGACAAAATGTTCCAAACAAGCCAAAAAGCAGCTTTTGGCTAAACAGCCATTAAGAGTCCCTTTATAGAAATCTAATTTTATGGGGTTTGGTTGTGATTTTTAAGATCTACTACACTGAATTACCTTCTCTTCTGCTCTTACCCTTTTTGCTCTTCTAGTTAAGTTGAATGTCAATAACGAGAGACATAATTTGACCTTAAATTGGATAACAATTTCGATATATCCCCAAAAAGAGAAGCGTGACATTTAAATCGGACTTGGGGAGCAAATGATATACACAGTTTCCTAGTACCTAGTTGACAATGCACCCAGGCGAGATTTGAGAGACTCTGAGAATGACTGCAAATCTGATGGTCCAGCTATATCTTGACTGCTAGGGGAAGTCTGAGCAGAAGACCTCCTGCAAGAGAAATTGTAGACTAAGCTGTACTGAACAACAAAAAATACTCATAGCCGATTCCCACGAGGTTAGCAAAAACTAAAATTAACATCATGAAACACAAGTACTGATTGCTAGAGGAAATTCCAAGTTGTATTGCAACAGTGCTTGATCCTGAGGCTGAGGTTGGAACCGGATAGGCTTGAGCAGAAGATGGCTGTGAAGTAATTTGTGGAGAATCTTCTTCTACAGTAATAAATGGAGAATTTGGGCCGGCTATCATGACTGTAGGAGGTGTTCCGACTCCACCTCTATGAGCAGGGGAAGAAGAAGCAGAAGATGCATTTGGATTAGTTGAAAACACCAGAAAATGGGGACGGCCTTGAGTAGATGACCTACTCCTATGACCTTCCCTCCTACCAAGCTGACGAGCCCTTCCCATAGCAGCAGCAGCAGCTAAGTGTTGAATAATACGTTCTTCAAGTTCAGAATCACTTCCACTAACTGGTAACTGTACAAGAAGTTAAAGAAAACTCATAAATTCAACATGAAGTTACTAAGAAATGAATATGGGGCAAATGTTTATAAGTGTAGGAATGAACCACGAACATGCTGCAATTCGATGTCTCCCAAGGTTGGATGATGAAATATAGTGGTGTTTCTAGGTGGATTCATTCTCAGGTTCCTCTCGTGTTCCACAGCATCAAGCAATTCTTGGCTGCCAAATAATGCATAACAAGGGCCATCGTCAAGGAAGATCACTTAGAAGAAACAGATGTGCAAACTTGAGAAGAGGGAAAAGGCCGAATTGATATACCTGCTAGGATCCTTCAGGCTGATGGTTTGCCAACACATGGGGCACTGGGAGCTTCTCTGGCACCTAATATTTATTGCAAAATATTTAACAACTTTATCAAAATCCTATACTAATACACAACAATAGAGATATAACCCGGGGATTCCCACGAAAAAAAAAATAAATCAGTTTCTTTTCGAAAATGATATTCGTAGATTCAAAGAAAGATAAGGATAAATCATTAGAGTAGCTATCTTTCATGCTATGTGAATCAGTTACATTAACTGATTAACATGAGGAAGGTGCCATTAAGCAAGTGAGTCAAGTATTCGAGTCAGAGAGTTATTAGATTTACCACAAAGCAGAACAAGAAGGGATTTAAGCTAAAAGTGACAGATTCACAGTTTGCTAGAACAAAGGACGGCATGACAATTATGTGCTTTAAGCATGATATGGTATATAAAAGTAAACTGCTTATACAAATTGTTGCATATTAACATTAACCTTGAATTCTAAATCTAGACTAGAAATTCTAATTTTATTTATTTATTTATTTTTTTTTTGCAATAAAAACTCAGGACTTCATCCAGAAGTCTTGACAATTTTTTTTTTCCTCAAAAGCCTGCTTTACATAAAATAGAAATATCATTTCCGATATAAAATTTCCTTAAATATTCACCCCCCTACATAGGAAAAAATAACTACTTAATGAAGCTTTCAGATCTACAAAACAGAACTATAGTAGTTTGGAAGACAAGGCGTCAAAATGGATGACTTTAATTCACAATAGTAGCTGAAGTTAAGACAAGATTAATGCCAAAACAATTCGAAATGTTTGACCAAGAGGGTGCACGTTAACAAAACCATTCATTCTGTGCTATTAGTTTGTCGCTGGATCTTTATGTCTCACAGGATCACCTATTTCATTCACCTCTATATTGTCAAGAAAGGACAACCACAAAATCCATCTACTCGATCAAACACTTTTTTCCAAATCATCTAATTTCCTAATTATGTTCTTGAACCTATATTAAAGTTATAACAATTCAGCATAAAGAGGCATTAAGTTTCTTGCCTACAGGGATATGAAGAAATCATCGTTCGTCACAAATCCACACAATAAATTATTTGATGCAAGAAATTTTTCAGCGACAGCAATCTTCATACCATTCAAGAATGCACTGAAGATGAAACTCGTGCTTGCAAGTAGTCACCTGCAAATGGAAAAGCGCAATTAAATTGACAAGCAAATTACAATCCACAACAATTCGACCTGCTATCCTAATACATACTGTTGAAGGATCACTATCAGAAAATTCTTCAAGACATATGCTGCAAGCATCGTCACATGCCTCCTGAATTCCACCTTCCACAAAAGCTGCAGCCGACGTCAAATGGTTCTCAGGCACCTTCTCATCATCTTCCATCTGTTTAAAAAAATAATATATTTATCACAAAACACATAGACTCGTAAACAAAATTGTACATGAATCACAGCATTTCACATTTTACAAAATCATAAATAACTAGAAAATAGTATTCACAAAATTCAAAGACCTAATGACATGCCAATATGAAAGTAAAACATGATAAAAATAAATTAAACGAAAGATTAGTAACAAAAATGACGAGTGGATTTTTCATATGAAAGCAATCAAGTTCTGCATTTCAAAAGGGGGATTTGATTTGAAAGCATTCATACTTCAATACCACATAAAAATAAGTTGGGTTGGGTTGAACTAATCAAGGTAAATTCATTTTTCGATATAAATGTATATCTTTCCACTGAAATTCAATGTCCAATTGAAGTTGAGTACTAGTCTTGCTGATAAAACATCCAGCTTCCACAATCACATAGACTCTAAGAAGATTGGTTCATAATTAAGTAGTTAAAACACAACAAGTTCAATTTCAAAATTTCACAGCTCAGCCCAAACCCTTGAACAAAAGTTTAACCAAAAAAAAAGATATTCAACCAAAACTGTCACCTTCTTCGCAAATTATACCAGAGAAAAATCCCAAAATGCCCATAATATAATCCATATAATTATTCAGATCACTCTTTAACCTTATTCAACACCCAACAATTGGAAACATGTGGTAACATAAAAATTACACAACACCCATAAATGAATACGTAAAAATTACAAACTTGAAGAAAATAAAATACCCAGCAACTGAAATCCATCGAATTTCACATAATTACCGACATAAATGCAAATTACCTAAAAAAAGAATGTTCTTTTTGGTGGGCAACTAATAAAAGCGATCCAATCTAACACCAGATCAAAGCAAAGAGTGATGAAGAAATGATTGATATATACAAAGAAAAGAAGTGATTATTTATTGGATGGGTTTTTGATACGAGAATTTGAGGGAAGGAAAAAAAGGTGGAATAATAAATAAAGAGAGAAACCGTGGAATATTTTCTGGTTGGTTTTTGCGTTTTTGGATAATTATTTTTTTTTCTTTTTCATTTGGAACACTTACAGATGGAGACCCCAACCTATTAGAACTATAGCAAGTACGTCCCGATCTAATATTTTGACAACCCCAGTCCCAGCATTTCATTTTTATAACATTGAATTTCCAGTTAACAATTGTGTCATTTTATTTTATTTAAAATGTAATTTTACCCTTATATGTAATTAAAGTATTAAATAAAATAAAAGAAAGCAAATAAAAGTAAAAGAAAAAACATAGTGCACCAAACCTCCCATGGTCACCTCCGAGCTCACTTGTCCGACTAGTTTTTGGTTTTCTTTTAATTTTAAATAATATTAATAAAATCATCTTTCGAATAAAAAAAAATGAGTATTTATTGCTTGATCAAATATAAGCCTTTGTTTGCAATTGTTTTTTTTTTTTAGTTACTTTTTCTCCACTCGAATTTCAATAACAAGTTCCAAAAATTATTTTTGACATTTCTATATAATTTTTTTCCTATTTTTAATCACATATTTTCCAAAAATATCACTTCCCATAAAATCAATTTCACGCAAGTGCTAAGTAAAAAATTTCTATTTGGGAACCATAGTGCTAAAAGAAGAAAATGTTGAAACTATTAGTGCCAAAATAATATGTTAATGACTTATTTACTATATGTTTAATAGGTTGGGGATCTCAACTAAAATATTCCCTTTTCTTTTTCAATGAAACCTTTATTTTTTTTGTGTGATGCAAGTCGGGCTCGACTCGACTCATGCCTACGAAACAGACTCGATTCAATTATTTGGCTCGTAGACCTTATGGGTCGAGTCAAAGCATCCATGAGCTTTACTTTCTTGGATCCTATTATCTTCAATAAGAATTACATTATATAAATCAACATCTCTAGCTCGAATTGATTTTAGGCACGTGTTTATTGCCTTTGTTAAAGTGCAATTAACAAAATCCTAGTTTGGAGTTTTCGCACAACCTAAATTGAGTAGTTGAATAACATGGAGAGATAATTGTTTTTACTAGGCAGTTTAACTTATCTGGTTGTTCACAAAGTGAACACGAGATTGTTGATCAATTTCCTGCGTTACTTTTTAAGTTGTCAACTTAGGTCACATGCTTTGTTCGTTATTCACCTACAAACTTTGAGTAAGTGACAAATTTACTCCTCACTAATAGTGTATATGCCCTAATAACAATTGTTTCTTTAATGACTATTCCTTTCAAACTAGTATTATAAGATTACAATCTTTGTTACTATGTCATTATCACAAAGACGTGCAAAACCTCCTCTTGGTCGGTCCTCCATAGTACATGCATCTCCTTCCTCTAGGTATGGCGACAAGCTAAGCTAAATTGGCTATGACTCTCCTGACATCAAGCCCATGAATTGAGCTCTGAGTGGCTCCCTAAACAAAAATAAAACTCGAGCTTGGTCCATGAGCTTGACTCATACTAGGCTGAGCCGAGTGGTTCATGAGACCCTTTTTGTTATTATTTTTCAAAATTTTCGAATGTATATTTTTTAAACTGTAATGCTATTAAACACTGGTTTTTAATATGATTAAAAAAATAAACATATTTGAAAATAGATTAAAAATACATATCTATACGAACTAGCAAGGCCGAACTCAAGCGCGAGACAAGCTTGACCAAAACTGAGATCCAGCCATTAATAGGCCATGATTCATGAGCAGAGACCATGAGCTTCTGAGTAGCTACATTCCTACCCTTCTCCCACTTTTTCTTTTTTCATATACTCCCATGAGACCTTGATGAATTTTGTGGATTGGTGGCAAAAGTTCTTATATGCCCTGTCCACGGTCTTCTAATGTCACGAGACACTCGAAAAATATGAAAATAAAATCAACCTAGCTATTGACCAAAAAAAAAAAGGTAAAAGGATAAGAGTTGAACCGGGCAGTTCTGAAGTTGAACTGCTCGGTTTTGGTTGTGAACCAACCAGTTCTAAAACTCCTTTTAACGGCTTTTGGAAAAGAAAACAATAAAAAAACTAAAATGAAACAATTAGGGTCCGTTTGATTGCAAGTGTGAAAAATGGGTGGAAAGAAAATGAATTTTAGGAAAAGTAATTGCCTAGAAAATGTTTTGTAGGGAATTGTTAATTAAGAGCCTGTTTGGTATGGATTTTAATCCGATTAAAATTGAAAATATAGCCGTTATTGTGTCCTACTCGTCTAATAAAAGTCAACAATAACAGTTAGTTTTTCAATTTTAATCCGATTTTAATCTCTACCGAACACGCCCTAAGTGTGTTTGATTCGTATAATTTTCCACCTATAAAATTTTTAAATTTTCTATTCGTTTAGCTTTGTTTTACATGGAAAGTGTCTATTAAAATAGCAAGGCCGAACTCAAGCGCGAGGCAAGCTTGACCAAAACTGAGATCCAGCCATTAATAGGCCATGATTCATGAGCAGAGACCATGAGCTTCTGAGTAGCTACATTCCTACATTTTCTTTTTTCATATACTCCCATGAGACCTTGATGAATTTTGTGGATTGGTGGCAAAAGTTCTTATATGCCCTGTCCACGGTCTTCTAGTGTCACGAGACACTCGAAAAATATGAAAATAAAATCAACCTAGCTATTGACCAAAAAAAAAGTAAAAGGATAAGAGTTGAATCGGGCAGTTCTGAAGTTGAACTGCCCGGTTTTGGTTGTGAACCAACCAGTTCTAAAACTCCTTTTAACGGCTTTTGGAAAAGAAAACAATAAAAAACTAAAATGAAACAATTAGGGTCCGTTTGATTGCAAGTGTAAAAAATGGGTGGAAAGAAAATGAATTTCAGGAAAAGTAATTGCCTAAAAAATGTTTTGTAGGGAATTGTTAATTAAGAGCCTGTTTGGTATGGATTTTAATCCGATCAAAATTGAAAATATAGCCGTTATTGTGTCCCACTCGTCTAATAAAAGTCAACAATAACGGCTAATTTTTCAATTTTAATCCGATTTTAATTTCTATCAAACGGCTCTAAATGCGTAATTAAGGACTTTTTTTGCAATAATAGGGACATTAAGTAT
>CAIGRS010135810.1:0-12527 GCA_903798395.1 Fraxinus floribunda
ACTGTAAACAACTAAGCCCCCGTTTGACACCCGTTACTTTCTCATTCTCATTCTTCATTTCAACCACACATTCTTCAAATAAAATAATATTACACACAAATCAAAAACTTTTCATCACTTTTCCACCACATATTCTCACATCAATCACTATTCCAAAATTTTTATTCTACTGAGATGTACACATGCTGATGTATGATCTTCAAAATTGCTTGGTTTAGAGTGATCTCTTATAAAATTGAATTCACGGTGGAGGAATATTAGAGTATCTTGAGAAAGTGTTTATGTTTTCAATTCATTCTACTTTTAGAAAAAAATACGAGTTTTTTTTGCTTTTACGAATTACATTTGATTATTGTTAAATTGTGTCTTACTGGGCTTGTTTTATGGTAATTACAGCAAATGGAAGAGAAGTGTGAATGGAAGACGCGATGGCAATCTCAACTATTAGAGCTAAAGAGAAGAAGTATGTACAAGGAATCGACTGATAATATGTCGTGGGCAGCACGAATACGTAGGCAAATGAATGAATCATCTTAATAATATGTTTGGTAACGTAGTTAAGAAAATACGATTTAATATTGTAACCAAACATGAAATTTTGGTTACGATTCTACATAGCTTATACATTTTTTTCCTTGTTTTGGATATGGTAGGTTTATATCAAATCAATCTAGTGTAAGTTTACACTTGTTTGACATATTTTTTTAAGAGAAAAATAATTTTATTAGAGAATACGTGATTGAAAATTGGGATATAGTTGTGGAAATAATAGAATATGTGGTTGAAAATAATTTTTAAAAATTTATGCCAAACAAGGCACATTAAGCATACATAGGTAAGCTACCTTAGAAACCTAGAAATCGTACCATGTGGACCATTATCCAATAAACCTCAGATGAGTAAGGTAAGTTTTATAAGGTTTGATTTGGTGTTTTTGTGTTTTAAGATATGAAAAAAAAAAAATTTATTAAATCTCAAAATTTATAATTTTACAAAATAAAAACATATCCCGTATAGTAGAAAAAGAATTAATTAAATTAAATAGAGTTGAAATTGATATTTTTTTAATGAATTAACTTAACTCAAATATTTACCAGGTATAAGAACAAAATCAGTTTTTAGCATTGACAAATTGTCCCAAGAAGAAGGGCATAAATTGTGTAGTAACAAATATAATAAAAAAAAATTACAAAAAGAACATTCTGTAATTTTAATGTAAGTTGGGTGGAGCCGAAGAGAGGACTAAGCTTTGGTGCTTTTGATGTCAAGAAAAGATACGATGACACTTACGTCCCAAGCCTACTTGATGCAGTTTGAAGTAATAAATAAGTGACAAAGAAAGAGAACGATCGAAAAATAGTTGATTTACACAGAATATCGTGAAATATTAATTGATTCTTTGCGAGAATATTGAATATTCGATTTGATCAATAAATCAATGCTTCGTGCATGAATACTGATTTGGATTGAGAATTGGAGAAAAAATCGAAATTATTAATATTTTATTTAAATTCAAAAACAACAAAGTGTCATTATTTTAATTGTGGATCAGAGTCATCAGACTGTATCATTCTCCTTCAATTGGAAACGACCACAATTAATTTAGAACCATTGTCCTATTCAGCATGCAAACAATAACATAGGCTGGACCATGCTTGAACAAATGTTGTAACATTGTACAACCAAAAATTACTTGGTTACAAGATTTTGAATAAATATTGTGACCTTTAATTTAACTAAGTAGGTCACAGTCACAAAACACACAATTTATGATCACAAATCATATAAGGTCACAGTTACAAAGATAATTTGTAGGTCACAATCTTACTTTGCGGTATTATTATGGACTTCAGTACTTATCTCTTACTCATACTTTTTTTTTTTTTTTAAATTCTTAATAGTATACGTGATTTGTGAGATAATTATGGAATAATTGTGATTATTATACTTTATGAAATATGCATTTTTGTGCTATTCCCTATTATCTTACAATTTTCGCATTACATATCTTCTTTTATATAAATGTTAGTGAAATTCCCTTTTCTTTTTTTCCTTTTCTTTTTTATTATTATTATTATTGATGAGGACCAAGTGTCAGACTACATCAATACGTGTACATTATCTCTTATATTTTATTCTTTTTTGGCCTAAAACCATATTTTTCAAATTCGTACCTAACAAGTAGTATCAAATCATGAATGTATTCTTTCTTTAATTACTTGTGCATGTAATGATGTGATTCAACATCGTAAAGATAATATTTAATTAAGTAAATGTGTTCCTAATGAAATGAATTTGACATAATTCCACAACAAAAATACATTTTGAGTTCAAGTCTCACCAACCACTCATTTATGAGAACTTATACGATACATAATCGTAAAAGGCAATGTAGGAAGTTCAGTAAAAAATGAGCAAGACATTTACTTCAAAAACAAAATGTATTATTTTTGTAATTAACAACAAACATTAAAAACTATGGGTTTTTTTGTCAAAAACAATATATATATATATATATATATGGATTAGCAACAATTATCATAACATTTTATCAGGAAAAAAAAACAGAGTATATAAGCAAAATCATAAAGCTGAATGGTGTGATAAACAATAATTAAGTTAAATGAAATGAATGGCTGGAACTACCCCTTCCTTTTCCTTCTTACATTACATATAAATAGTTCTATGTTACAGATCAAAATTGTGGTGAAGCGAAACTCAAGCTACTCTTACACTCAATTAGAAAGGAGAGCACATCAGCTTAACGCAATAAACTGAAGCTTATGCATCCTACACAATACTCACCAATCTTATCTCATACGCCTAATGAAAGTTTCTGATATGGTAACGGTTAAATTTTGAGATGATTACCTCCCCATATTCTAGACCTAGGGTGACCATGGATTCCGAGTGATCTAGACAAATTCCAAACCATGCAAAAATGCCACCCTATAACATGACACGAAAGGGTGTGACAAGCCGAGAATCCAAGCCAGTACACCAGGTTTATCTGAAGAGCCTGGTACAGCAACATAGTCAGGCTTCATGCATCAGATAGCACTGAATAAATGACAATCAGTAAGGAACAACATATGGAAGGGCATATATAACAGCTGATTCTATATGCACAGCTTGAGACCATACGTGCAGCTCCTCATTGACCGCAGATGATCTCACCTTGCTATTTGATGGAGGATCTTTATGGGTAAACAACCATTCCTGGTCATCAATATCGGGCAACTCCATCTTGGGCACCGTGAGTATCTCATTCAGATACTTGGCATCTGGATGGGACGGTCTATTTGATGCTTCAACAATTTGATCCTCCATCATGGATTCATTGGGTACTCCAATAACATACTTGGAATCAGGATGGGGAGATTTCTTTGATGCTTCGACAATTTGATCTCCAAACATACTTGTAGCAGAAGGCTTAGATTTAGTTGAAATCGGTTTTTGGACTTCAATTTTATCATTCACCTTCATGTCTTTGTTATCCACCAGGAAATTGTTAGGAACCTCTTGCTTATCCAAGGTAGATATACAATGAATTCGGGCAGATTCGAGTTTCCTTCCATTCTCTGTCAATTGATGAGAGAACCTCTGCAATTTATTGTGCCTGACTTCACTATCTGCGAAACGAGCAACAATAATCAGCCTATAGAAAGGTTAATCGATGTTTGAACAAGCTTGTATAATATCATTCAGAATCAAATTAAGAGTTCATCGAGGTCATAAAACCTAATGAAAGCGTCTTAAGAAGCATAGTATGCTAGGCAGTGGCCCAATAAGTTTCCCTGCAAGTATCTTATCCATAATAACTGAAAGACAATATAGCGGAGGAATTTTATCCCAATTATTCCACTGAATGAGAGAACTTACCATGGAGAAAACCATTGGAATCCAAATCTTTTCTTTTCCTCAAATTTCCCTCACTAACAGCAAAACTGTTGATGCCATCCAACATATGCGGGCTTTTATAACTGGTAACAGCGTCAGCCTCCTTCCTGCCAACATCTTTGGATATGACCTGCGTGCTTTCCTTAGTTTCACTTTTTCTCTTGGTCTTCACCTTTTTCTTCTCCCTATCCTTCTCTTTGTCAATTTTATGGCTTTTTTTATCTCTATCTCTATCCTTCTGTTTGCCATCCCGATTACTGTCACTTCTTTCCTTAGATGTCTCTTTACTTGGCAATATCCTATCATTTTGTTCCTCAGCCGGTCTGGGCATCCCTTCAACTTTACTCTTGGCCATTCCAGTAAGGTCCTGGGCAATTGAGTTTCCAATGAACTCATTGCTAAATCCTTGCACGCCCATTTTTTTATTATTAACTCTCTTCTCTCTGTTCTTTTCCCTGTCTTCTGCCAATATACCAGAAGAATCTCTGACAGCTGGATCTTGATCCCTTTTCTGGGTATCTGAAACTCTCCCAAGCAACTGGCTCCCTGAAGCCTTCCCATCATCTCTAATTCTCCTGTCCAACTCCTGCACAAATTTTGATTCCTCAATCCCCTGGGAGATCCAAATGTTCTGCTTAGATCTCCCCCCATTTTCACCCTGGAACTGAATAGCCCGTTTTGCTTCATCCACAAAAATGTTAGTGTCTTTATCATGTCCTCCTTTTGTAGGAAGTTTCTCTCCATTGTTCACCTCGAGTTTCCCAGCAACTGTTGCCTCCTCCGAGATGCTGCTTTTCTCTTTCTCTTTGCCCTTGTCCTTCTTGTCCTTGTGTTTTTCTTTCCGGTCTTTCTTTACTCTGCGTTTATCATCACTTCTGTCTCTCTCCTTTTTCTCTTTACCTCCTTTTCTTTCCTTGTTCTTTTCCTTTTTGTGTTTTTTCCCTTTGAGCTTCTCCTGAAAATAATCACAGATTCTAACTTAAACTATATTGTTTAAAATTTCATGGTGAATGATATCACCAATCATAAAAATTCCTATTGCCCATATTCGAACATTTACAATTTTTCATAGATTAATATCCAACTGCAAATCTCTGTAATCAGGAAACTTGCATAGTCTGAACTATAGATTTAACAAAACAAAGTCCTAATTAAAAATTTATATGGAAAAGAAGAGATTCGATCAAACACCCAGCCATTAAGAAAAAGAGCATTTAATAACAGAAAAGGCAACAATTGCTGCCAGAAACGCTTTTTCCTTTCTTCGTTCACTGATGCATAAGAAGATAAAGAAAAAGTAATTTTGAATGTACATCCTCAATGAGAACCTCTCTAGAGAAGTGTGGAGGCAAAATAAAACACTTTCAAATCAAACGAACTGATGATTTGTGTGCCAAACCTTCAACCTTTTTCAATAATCAATGATGCTTACAATGTATCCCAATGCTTCACTATTGACAAGTTTTAACCAAGTTTGTAAACTATACTGCATACAAGAAAAAAGGTACCATATCGTATAAACGAACCAATACTGAGTCTTCAGCCAGTAAATAGAGTCTCATTCAGACTATTTCCAGGTCATGGTTTACTCCTCAGAAAGAGGGAGCCAATTATAATCAATGGAGACATGGGAGTACTTTCCATCCCACACGAATCATGCAAGGGCATCCTAACATCTAGCGATATAAGGAGAAAGGGTAAATTGAAACTTCAAATGAAAATATAATAATGTAAGAAATCAAACATTTTTTTCATTTATCTTAAACTTTGACATTAAAGAACTGGCAAGATACATGTGGCTGAGCAGAATTTCTAGAAGGGATCAACTAAAATGGAGATATGATCATATAGGAAAGTGATCCTACTTGCTTGAGAAATCTATTGGTTTTAACTTGGAAAGGGGATAGGGAAAAAAATTAAGCATGCCTTTACAATGTTTATTATTCAAAATCCAAACAAACAAGGCTATCACATTTTTTTTTCCATTTTTGATTAATATGATAAAAGAAACTACAGTCATTTAAATTGTCTCACCAGTCTGTTGTCTCCAACATGAAAATAATAATAATAATAATTTTTCACTTGGATAAATCTCCCAAACGATGCATATAATTACACCAATCAAAAGAAGTTTGTCTCCTATGTTTTTAAGCAGTCCAAATTTTCCCTCCTAGCATGTGTATGCTGTGGTACTCTTTTATACATCATCAAAAAATGACCAGACAAGCGGAGGCACAGCAAAGTAAATAAAGAAACATGCTTTTAAAATTAAATTTAGAAGACACAGAACTCTCAATTAGCCATTATCAAAAAAGAAAACTGGCCATAAATGTCCATTCTAGAACAAGAAAAAGAGAAATGCTGCTCTATGAAAATATGCAAAAGTTTAAAGTGTGCAAGAATATGCAACTAATCGCATACACAAACTTCAGAATTTTAGATTATCCTCGCTAGATATTTATACAGTAAATTGTTTCATTTTTTCTACATGTTTTTAAATAGTAAACAGACCAACGATATTATTAACAATGTTATAAGCTGTACCCATCCCTTATATTGCTTCACGTCAGCATTAAAAGCTTGTTTGGGAAGTGTTTATTGACTATTTAAATTTAAATAGATAAAAATAATGGTGGATAAGTGGGTAGCACTTGTGGTTTCACAAATGTATGAATAAAAATTGGTTTGACCTATAACATTTATAAGCATTAGCCAAACATGGGCTAAGTGGGGAATTTCCAACCAAACCCAAAATATCAACAATTTCGAATGCACGAATTCCCAACTTTCTAAATAGAGCCTACAAGTTCCTCTTTAGGAACAGGCAAATATAAAGACTATTAACACGCGCTCTCTCATAGTAGACAAGATTTATTGAAACTAATTTCAGATTTTCATATCCTAGAAGATTTCCTATCAAATATCAATATGTTCTGCTGGAAGTCAACTTGTTTAAACATAACAAGTCCATCCATCCCACACCCTTTTCCGGAAGTTGATGACTAAAATCATTGTAATTGATAAGGCCTTTTCCTAGAAAATGAATCTTTTGTTGCAATAGAAGCGAAAGTGGAGTAATTTGATATATTGTAAAGAACTCATATGTAAAAGCAATATTTGACATAATTGTATTAAGCAAAACAAAAACGGAAGGAAAAATTTATTGTTAGGGACCAAACTTGATTTTCTCCAAGTTATATTATCATACGTGTAAAGCAATTTACCATAGTTAATAACTTCATTAAAATCATCAGCTAGATTAAAAAGGAATCAGACAGAAACATAATGAAAAAGAAATACCCTTAGTGTTCTCAATAATGCAGAAACACGACTACAATCTCCACATCATTTTACAGAATTAATCACATATTCAAGCGCATACATGTCAACCAGAAACCTGGGAGCAAGAAAGGTACTCCTCCCAACAAATATACGCAGTCGACTGTAGTAGCAAGAAGCTTCAGTATAATGCTTTGATGCAATGATGGATCTAGCTGGTAATTCACATGACCATCTATTGAGTCCAGGTGTTTTCTAAGAATTTTATTCTTGCCTAGTTTTTGGTTTGTCTCTCAGTTCATAGGGCTCGAGAGTGTTTGAGACCATTCACAATATTTTGCTTAAAAGCTTCATAAAATTAGCCAAAGGTCGTACTTTGTGACTTCTTATTTAAGGTAATTCTAAATGTTCTAGAATGGGAACCTAGGCAACTAGTTAAGAAGCTTCAACGCAATGTTGAATCGCAATGGGAAGCACATGATTGTTTTGACTTCCAATGTCTTCTAAAAGTTTCTTTCTTGTACTAAGTTCAATTCTGTTTCTCAGTCTCTTAAGCTCCAGAATATTTTAGACTGTTAGCATCTGCTCAAAAGCATCATACTAGTGACCCGAAGGTCATGTCCTTGTATCTTTTTTGTGTTATTTCTGTGTTTTATAATAATCACTCAGTCAATTTAGTAGGTTTTCAAACTGGAAGTTCTTATCCTGCTAGGTTTAGAATTCCTAGTCCATACAATTTGATGCGACAGTAATTTTATCCACAATCAAAGAGTGTGAAATTCATGAGCAATCATTTCCACGAAGTGTGGTTCCAACTGGATTCAGGGGTGACCCAGTATCTCTCTCATTTTTTTTAGATATAATTATATTTATTTCCTCAAAATTCTTGTTTCACAACACTGTTTTCTTACTACTCTAATTTCAAGCCTTTTGCATACAGTTGAGTTACTCGATCAACATCTCAATTGACCTAAGTCCAACATGACTCTGTAAGGTCACCTTGCCATAATACCCCAAAATGTTCTGGAAACGTAACAACAGTTTCAAGAAGCAGCTCTTAAATCCTCACTTTTTCCTTGTATCTTCTATCCTTTCAGAACCCACCCTTCTACCCCCCAGCATTATTTCTGTTCCAAACACAACCTCCAGCCAAAAATGATGTAAATAAACGAATTGACTCCTTTATAACAGTTCTTTATCTCAACAAAACCATGGCTAACCTCTTTAGAATGGTTTTACATCAGCTCAGTTGCTCAACATTCAGGCCAGCATTAATGTAGGACTTAAAATAAACATTACCATGCTACAACTGCCTGAGAACGTACTAAAACTTAACATACAGGTCGAAGCATTCATTTTATTGTAATTAACTAACTTCCCAACCAGGTATTACTAAGGGGGGAGAAAGAAAAACTGAAGAAAATCATAATGTTCATGATAGTATAGGATAAAGATATGAATGGAAAGAAACGATAGTCAACTCAACATTTAATCAAGAATTAAGTCAAAATTTTAGACAGATATCAATGTAGTTATCAATAAACTTGAGCAACTATATTGTAAAGTTGGCAAAACCAAGTAGGCACAACTTACACGAGGAGTATAACAGTGATAGAACTTTAAATCCATCTATACATCAAATCCAAACATATCTAGAAATAGGGGATAACTACGTGAAATTCATTGAGCAGGAATGACATCACAGCAGAAATAGAAAAAATGAACTAACCTCTTTCAGTATCTCTCTGTCTTCAGGTCTTTGCTTTCTTTCATATCCTGGTGGGGGAAACGGGAAGCAGCGAGACATTGCACAGTGCCCTAGTACATGCAAAATGATTAGAGCCGATGAGAAAATATGCTTGTCTTATTTCCACATAACAGTGTTCCAATATGGGAACAGAGTTTTGATTATATTCCTGTCCATGCACCATTACACCACATTGATTGCGGATTCACAATTGGTCCATATAACTCATTTATCCACTGGTCCAAACACCCACACCCACTTCTGTTCACTAACACTTCACTCTAAATCCAACAGTTACCTTCCAACGTAAAATCCTCTTAGCTCCGAAACGCAGGCGTAAGTTCAAAAATCTTATCGATACTCAATGCCAATCGAGAGAGTGATATAACTAGTAACTATATGAGCGTTGTTTTGAGAAAACTCCAAATATAAATGCTGAATTTTAAAGCTTTTGCAGCTAAACTTCCACCTAGAGACCAAGCTAATCCAAAAGGTTTCTTGAGAAAGAAAAATGGTCACTAATAGATCTTCTAGCTTGCCTAGTAAGCCAATGGCGTCTAATTTTTATTACCTTTCATCTCCTCGGCCTCGTCAACAAAATTTACCCAAAATCATTCCCCAACTCAAACCATTTACAAAAATGAACAGTCATCTTCCATGCCCTTCAAAAATGAACAACTTCCCAGGAAATTAGTACGCTGGAATTTATAATAGGTTTGANGGCGTCTAATTTTTATTACCTTTCATCTCCTCGGCCTCGTCAACAAAATTTACCCAAAATCATTCCCCAACTCAAACCATTTACAAAAATGAACAGTCATCTTCCATGCCCTTCAAAAATGAACAACTTCCCAGGAAATTAGTACGCTGGAATTTATAATAGGTTTGAGAACTCACTCGCTCGTATGATCAAAACCAACTGGCAATAATTTCTTGATCTGCAAAATGGGGTCCTTCCAGGAAAGGCCACTGAAAAACTCAATATTTCCAATAGAATCCTCAATCAAACCCCCAATTCCAATGCAAAATCTGCACCTCAGCAATCTGATTAGTTCCAAAACCCTAGCTAAAATTAACCATCAGAAATTAACTTCTCAGTACCGAAAACCCTAACCCACAAAAAAGGAAAAAGAAAATTCCAATTCGATTAATTAAAGGCCGTTTTGGCAAAATAAAAAGGCGAAAATAGTTACTTCTCACCAAAAGACGAAAGAAAAGAAAATACTTTCAAACAACCAAATCCAAAAATCATCTAAAAATTCCCAAAACCAAAAAAATTCAAGCTTAGTGTAATAAAATTAAGTTAAACTAAATTCTCACATTTAATTCTATTTTAAATTTAACATTTATTTACCTTGTTTGGCACAAAATGAAGAACATTTGTTTGAAGATCTCAGTTTTTCTTCTTAGCACAATTTTACAAATTTAAAAAAAAAAAAATCTAATCAGTTCCTCAAACTCTCTTTTCTCTTCAATTATATACATATACATAGGATTGCTTCAGTCTCGCTGCAGTGTGTGTAGATTTTTGTGCGTTGGAGAGCTTTATTTTGGTGTTACAGAACAACACGCAAAATGGACTTGGAGGAAAAATGAGGGACAGAGAAGGCATATTAACGTTTTAGAGAGAGAAGGAAAGAGGAGAGAGAAAGTATATGTATATCTGTGTATATAATATATACATACATACATAGACAAGGCCCACGCTCGGATTGGTATTCGTTTGAGGGATTCTCTTACATAATTGACAGTCAGTTTGATTTTCATTATTTGAAAACTCATTTTTTTTTTCTCAAATTATTTTTAATTACATATTTTCTCACATTAAAATATTTTATACATAAATTTAAAAAAAATCTTTTTTTAACAACATATTTTCTCACATTAAAATATTTTACACATAAATTTAAAAAAAATTCCTTTTTTAACAACATATTTTCCAAAAATGTGCTATTACATAACTCATTTTGATAAAATAATTAACGTCAAACATGAGCTACATAAATTTTATTTAAGAAATTAGTGTGAAAAATAGTTTTAGCTCATGTTTGGTACACATTATGGGCACCATTATATTGTCCCCTATGTACTTGTAGAACTTCCATAATAATTTTTATTATCATTCTGTTATTCATTTTCAATCATACAATTTTCAATAAAATAATATTTTCCATCACATCAATAACTTTTTCTTCTTTTTTAAGCACACATTTTCCATCAATCTACTATTTTAGAATACATTCTTCCAAAATAATATGACTTTTAAGAAATTATCATAAAAAGTGAATATAAAGAATATTTTATTCATTTTTTTTTATTCACACATTTCATAAAATTTATAAATAATTCTTACTTATTATTCATACATTTCATAAGACACGCAGCTTTTAATCATCTAAATTTCTTGGAAAAAAAAATGGTTGTTGTGTTCAAAAAAAAATCTGAGTGACATGTTTTATTTCATTTTATTCTTGTCTATTTATGTAAATTTACATAAAATTAAAAATATAATATAGAAAAAAATCTAAAAGTAGATAAATATATAAAAATAGTGGATGAAAATAACTTTTCTCATACATTAATTGACTATAAAACATGGGGGAGTTAATTAAAAAATAATTTAAAGAATATATATATATTCTTCAATTTATGTTTTGGACAATTGGACAATTATTGCGTACCCATAAGATCAATTTGAACATTGACTTAGAAAGAGTCAAAATAATTGTAAAACGTTATATGAAAACAAAAATGTCGATTCTTTGCTTGTTTTAGTTCCTGTTTGATGGTCATTTTTTGAAAAAATAAAATTTTGAATAGTAATTTTTTGAAAATGTGTGATTAAAAAGTATGAAAATAAATATGAGAATAAAAATATTTTGAAATACGGATAAATTTTGGTCACCACCTAAAATAGAATTGATTTTCAATTTTGTCGGTTGAGTTGAAAACGCTTTGAGGCGCGTGAGAGTGTAATGCAGCTTAGAAAGTAGAGTTTTATAATGAAAAGCCATTAGCATAAGCACATGTGCCAACTTCTCATTACTGTATGAACAAATTACTCAGCTCCACGTGGCACCGATGTGGGAATATCAACTCATATCCTTCTCAACGTGTCCATCTCTCGCATCCTTTTCCCATGAGTTAATTTCACTAATGGTCACTACAGTTCCAGCAAAATTTTAAATCAATCATTAAACTATTTTTGTGACCCATTTAGTCATTAAAGTCAAGTAACGATACATGGTCACTACAGGACAACCATTAATTGTGGAAAACATTGTTTTGAATAGTGACTTTTGAAAAATGTGTGTCTAAAAAGTAAGACAAAATTTTTAATTTATATACAAAATATTTTATTGAGTAAATGTTTGGTTGAAAATTAGTACGTGAAAAAAAGAGTTTGAAAATAATGATTATTAGACGGGGCTTAATGCCATATTTAGAGCCTATTTGGTAGAGATTAAAATCGAATTAAAATTGAAAAATTAGTCGTTATTGTTGACTTTTATTAAACATATGAGATTCAATAACGACTATATTTTCAATTTTAATTGTTACCAAACAGACTCTTAATGTTGTAACTTCTATTGGACTAACA
>CAIGRS010135846.1:0-25386 GCA_903798395.1 Fraxinus floribunda
ACAGTTAGAATGAAATACACATTTTGAACTAGATAAGACATTTCTATGTATCATGATAATACTAAATAATCATTAATAATTATCTCATGATTTTACAACAAAACGACTATTTTTTGTACAAAAATTTATGGAATTTTCTTGCGTTAATTAATTAATTAATTTTTTTTTAAATATATAGTAGTGTAGCTAAAGCAGAATGCTGTCCCATTAACCAATAATGATTTTTTTTTAAAAATAATTATTCAAGGTTAATTTTGTTCTTTAAATTTGATTGCTATTTTTGAAGTTTTTTTTTTTTTTATATTTTAAATATAGGATATTTTAGGTGATAAATGATAGTCACTGCTCATTTACCTCATTGATTTTTAGAAGGCCTTAGTTCTATTTCTTGAATATGTAAGAATTGACTCTCGGACAAACAAACAATGAGTGAGTGTCCTAGGCATAATGTTCCTCACCACGAGAATCTGTGTTTGAATAGATCATAATTGATGCTAAAGAGATTGTCACACTTGTAAGAAATTTACCGAACTCATGAAATCCATTAGGTGCATATATTTTTCTTTCCTTTATTCTAGAAATTGTGGAAGTTTATCTTCATCGTGGAAATTGTGAAAGTTTTTCCAGGAACGAAAGATGCATTCTATAAATAATTCAAAAGAATTATTTAACTTTTTGAGACTTTATTGTTTACTAGTAGTTCACATTTTCACGTAGATTTCATATTAAGGTAGTAGCGCTTATCGTTCAATTAATCGTGGACTCCAATTCTAAAAGAACTATTTAACTTTCAGAGACTTCATTGTCCATCAATACCCCACATTTTCACATAGATTTCATCTTAAGGAAATGGAGTGGACTCCACTTCTTTCCAAAAATAAAATAAAATTTGCTTGACTAAAACAATATCAATCTGATAAGTTATATAAATTCTTCTCACGAAAAGAGTAATGTGAATCAGGAAAAAAATATCTGCAAAACGCATTACTGCACTTCTCCAAAACTTTGATCTCAGATGTTACTGATCTTGGTCTACAAAATGCATAAACATTGATAAGCCTTGGCGGGGACAGCCGAATGGTTCTCTCAAACTAAGTCGCAATATTGGAGGACTTATTGAGGATGACACCTTCAGATTTCCCATGGAACCACTTCATTTCATCCTCCTTAATTTGTTACCCTGTGCTGGATTCCAACACGATATTTGCACCTACGATGACGTCCCACACGATAACCAGGGTACTCCATGACAACGTAGAAGTCCATGCCATAGATACCAGTCGTACCTGCATCGACCTAACAATAAAAAGGTTTTGGAGAATCCGTACAAAGATCCAATGACAAGAAACAACTAGCCATCTTACATTAAGTAGAATCGAAGCAACTAGCAATTTATTGGAATTTAGATTCTGCATAATTGCATACATGGGTGTGAAGTGAGATGTTCTAATCCAAATAAATATACAAATATGTTTCAATAATATCACAAGCATACTAAGCAGAATCACAATGATCACAAAACAGTTAAAATCACATATATATGTTAATAGTAACAGAGAACTCAATTAAATTTGTAAAATTTGCATGAATTTAGCATCATCAAACACTTTGGGAATGAACGGTGTCTCGTGGAGTCATCTTGTAGAACAGATCCACTTGATTCTAAGATCAATGTGTTCCTGAATACTAAAGCCAAAACAAGGAGCTGCATTTCCTTGTCACCTGTGACTGTGACCTAGGAATAATTGCAATAATGATCCCAAACTTTCTCTTTTTGCATACTTTACCTCAACCTTCATTTAGCCCTGTTTGTTGTAGATTAAAATAAGATTTTAGTATATTTTGATAAACGTTGATGGAATGTGTGATTAAAAAGTTGTGGGTCCCATAAAATATGTGGTTAAAATTAATTGTTGACTTTGATTTGATATTAAAATCATATTTTAATTTGTATCAAATAGGGGCTTAGTGTTATCCACAATTCCAAACCTTTCATTTTGTTGCAATACTATGGATTCCATCAATTTGACCCTTGGTTGACCAAGAAAATAAAATTTCGATCAATTTTGACTAAATCAAAATGTGTAAAGATGGTATATTAACGTTCTCCCAAATAATAATAAAAGAAATCTTTTCCACCCCTTCCCACCCCATCTTCATCTTTTTCTCCCCAACCGCCAAATTAAAACCAACCAAATTGACACCCAAAGTTCTAGAGAAGAATTCCTCCCCGTCACGAAATTACCTTTCAAATCTTCAAAACCCATTTTCACTCTCCCAGTTGCACTCTACATCACCATTTCACAATCAATTTCTCTTATTGAAACCCCATCTGAATCTCATTTTACAACGTCTCCTCCCAACCACAATGCAGTTTCGCCCAAGATTGTATGGTAGAAGTGTAGAGTTTAAAATGTAGAGTTTAGAAGTGTAGAGTTTAAAATGTAGTGAACAAGTGATTATTACAACTACAATACGGAAACATAAACTCTCAAAGTGTAAAATTGAAAAATGTAGTGAACAAATGATTATTACAATTATAATGCGGAAATATAAAATCTCAAAGTGTAAAACCGAACCAAAAAAGACCCAAAGCTTCTTCAACACCACTAATGGAGTGTCATATGACATTGAGCTCAAATTTTTGTCACACCGGATTATGCACTATCATTCACGGGATTAGCAATGGATATACCAAGAAATAAATCCGCCAAAGTCACAAGAATTTCGCTGGAGATATGAACTTCTCCCACTTGGTTACCTCTCTATGCTTTCTCTCTTTTGTTATGCCAAGTCCAAATGAAAATGTGAAGAAGTCTTGAAATTATAGAGCAAATAATCATTTGAATTCAAATTCAAATTCAAATACTGTACTATGAAAGAGACATGATTAGTATGTGTAATTGACCACAAGATAAATCCAAAGATTTAATCTATGGTCCATAATACACATCAACTAGCACAATCATTTCAAAGTGCTCAAGACAAATACTTATGTGCTAAGTGGATTAAAGTGATCCACCTCACTAATCTTCACCTTATATCATATATAATCCATAGCAAATTCCTCGATTACAAGTGTTATCAATTAGTGTGGTCTTATTTTATTATCATCGTTCACTCCAGCTTAGTACCTACACAATAATTAATCATTATCAATAATCAATATTGATAAACATTTGTTGAACTTAAGCAAAATAAAATCACCAAAAGCTAACTCTCCCTAATGAAGTGATATTTTACTTCAATATGCTTAGAATGTTCATGATAAACATGATTTTTACACAACGTCAATGAACTAAGATATCAGTATAAATCATAGCATCATCGTTCAAGAAGTTTAATGCACATAAAGGCCTTTTAGCCACATGCATTCTTTTACAACTTCAGTTAATGCAACATATTCTATTTCTATGCTGGATAATGTAACTATAGATTGTTATCACCTACAGTGAAGAAGTATGAAGAGGTAGATTTCCTCTTATCTTTATCCCCTGCAAAGTCAGAATTTGCATAGTTTTTTAGCTCATACTTAGCACTTCCATTTTTAAACATTAACCCCCATTTTAAAGTTCCAGCTAAGTATCTTAATAGCCATTTAAGTGCAGTCCAATAAGATTTACTAAGTTTGACATAAACCTACTCAAGAAACTAATTGCATATGCAAGATCTGATATTGTGGTAATCGTAGAATACATCACATACCCAACGACATTAGCATAGGGGACGTTATTCATTTTATGCAATTCTTCTTCAATTTTAGGGCATTATGTAGATGACAAATTTATGTGTGCAGCTAATTGTACATTGACAAACTTAGCAAATTTCATATCAAATTTGGTTATCACTTTATCCAAATAAGACTCTTGATTAATGGTCATCTATTATCAGCCCTATTCCTTTTAATAACCATGCCAATATTTTTTTGCCTCTCCTAATTCTTTCATGTCAAATTCTGATTTTAAAAGGTTTTTCATCTTTATGATTTCAACTTTACTAGAACTAGCAAACAACATGTCATCCACATATATCAATAAATAAATTTCATAGCTTACTTTAGAGTTATTAAAATACAGACATGCATCAAATTCACTCCTTTTAAAACCAATTTTAAGCACATAACCATAAAATATTTTATATCATTGTCTAGGACTTTGCTTAAGACCATAGCAAAAACACAAGTTGTGATTTTCCCCTCACCTCGAACCCTTGAGGTTGAGACATGTAAATCAATTCATCCAACTCCCCCTGAAGAAAAGCTATCTTAACATCTAGTTGCTTAAGTGAGATGATTATGTATGCTTTGATTTAAAAACATAATATGCTTGGAATACATAAAAGAATGGAGAAAGAGGGGAATCATTTATATGCTTTGAATATATGGTTATTGATTTGTAAAAGATTGGGGGAATATGAATTACATGATAAATTTATAATGTATATTTATTTATAAATATCAATTGTTAAATCTTACCTTGCAAATCATCTTGTTTATCATAATCAAAAAGGAAAAAATTATTGATATATGATTGATTTCATCATTAATGTTTTGATCATAACAAACACGATTAATATTGTTTCCAACAATTGATTTTAAGTGATGATAGCTCAATATTAAAATCAATCAAGCCAAAATCAATACATTATAAATCAGATTCGAAATGAAAATCAAAGTGAAAGTTAAACATTCAAGTCAAATCATTCGAGATGAGAGCTTAAAAGACAAACATCAAGAAAAAACAAGATCAAAAGCATGAGAGACGACATCAAAAAAAGATTAAGACGAGAAGTCTAAGAGGCAAACTTCGAAATATGATCAAAGGAGAGAAGTCTAAGAGGCAAACTTCGAAACAAGATTAAAAACTAGACTTCTTAATATAAATGTATTAATATTTTGATATTTAGTAATGAATGATAAACACTAAAAAATTATTTTATGCACGAAAAAATTATTTCATAAAAATATTTGCATAAAAAATTATTTTTCAATTTTAACTTGATATTACATATTCAAAAACCCACATTTTGTTAAAAAAATAGTCAACGGTCATCGGTCAACCGTACCGTCCGGATGAATCGTACCATACGATTTGACAGAATTTTTTTGTCAATTCGTACTTCCAGATAGGTAAACCGAACATTTAGTTCATCCCCAATAGTCAGTTTTTTGATCGTTGTGACCACAACAGCTAGTTGGTCATCTGAATGAGTGTGTGGATGTCCGGATGGTCGTCCGATTGGGCATAATTTTTTTGCATTTTGATTGCTATAAATACCGCTTCACTTTGCATTCATTATAGCAACTAAAAGAATGCTTTCTTGAGAAATATATTTGAAAAATCATCTTTGAGCTTATGTTTTGACATTCATTTCATTTATTTCTTCATAGCAAAAACTTTAATTGTTAAATCAAACTTATTGAATCATTTCTCTCATCAAAATTTTTCATCTCTCTTTATGTATAACTTATTTATATCAATCTTAAAAGTTTGAAGAAGATCTTTGCACTTATATTACATAAACTTTTCTACTTTTTCATATTGAAAACTTTGATTGACTGAATCAAACTTGTAAAATCATCATATTCATCAAAGTTTTTCATTTCTCTCTTAGTACTTAATTTTTACAATTATTCACTAAAAGAGGGATATATTTTGAGAAGATTTTTGAATCTACATTTCATTTATTTCTTCATCTTCTCATTGAAACATTTTGATTGATTGAATCTAATTTTTTATTATCATATTCATCAAAAATTTTCATCTAACACTTGATCTATCATTTATTACTATTCATTGAAGTGGTAGCATCTCTTAGTACTTAACTGGTTTGTATTATTTATCTAGAGAGACATTTCATTGTAAAATTATTTTGATAAAGTGTGGGTCATGTTGAAGTCTCTTGAAGATCAAAATTGTATAAGGATCGGTGCTCCTTTTTGTAAGTCACCATGTAGATCATATTGAGATCCAGTGAAAGCTCAATAGCGAGTCGTGTTGAGATCTTATAAAGCTCAACATTGTATAAAGATCAGTGCTTCTTATTTGTAAGTCACCGAAAAAATTGTAAAGGATTTGATTACACCATAAGTCAATCAATATAGTGAAAATGACTTGTTCATGTCGGAGAGCTTGGTAACGGAGGATGTAGATCATTGTTTTGGATCAAACCTCCACAATTATACTGTTTGCATCATCTTCCCCTTTTACTTATCGCTTTTATATATGTGCTTATTATTTGAATTAATTTATTTAATCTTTACTTGCTTGAATTTAGATTAATTCTTCGAAAATTCTTTAAAAATCAATACACATCCTTCTTGGTTAGTTATTCTTGTGCTATCAGTTGCTCCAACTCCTAATCATACTGGACAACTAAGGCTAAGAGACCAGACTTAGTTACATTACAGAACAAAGGAAAAGGATGGATCTATACCTGGTTTCGAAGTTCGTTCTGCCCAACTTTGTAGGGATATCGAACCAGGACAGAAAACAGAGAAAAATTCACCTCGACCTGGAACTTCCATGGATCGATCAAAGTGAGGGAGCTTTGAGTAAATCCTTTCGCAACCAACCTAGCTTAATATGTTAAAAGGTCTTTAGGTCCTAACCCTTTTTTCAACTTGTAGATCCATTTATAATGAACTACCTTTTGATTCTTTGATTTTTTAACCAAATTCCAAGTCTCATTTTCGATTAAAGACTGAATTTTCTCTCTCATAGCCTTTTTCCAATTTTTAAAATTTTTACAGATAACCTCTTCCTCAAATGAAGCGATTCAACTAATTCCAAAGCTTCACCTGAAATAGGACTAATTCCATCAAATTTGAAGATATGTATTCTATATTTGGCTTCACTTGTCTTTCCTCCCCATCCATCACTAATTGGTAGTCATTAGTGCCTGCAGATGTTTCTTGATTAGGGACAACAGTTTTAGAAATTTAAAGTTCTAGTTGTTCTATCACTGCTTCTTGATCAGATTCTTCTTGAGATTGGATTTCACTATCCTCTAGATAATCATCTAATTTCTTCACCTCAAACTCCATCATCTTTCCAATAGAAGATCCTCCTTCCTCAGTCTGTTTGTTCTGACTATCTATATTTTTAAGGTAATGCATTTCAAGTTCATTGAACNTTCTTCTTGAGGTTGATTTTTACTATTCTCTTGATTATCTAATCTCTCCACCTCAAAATCCTTCTTCTTTTCAGTAGAAGTTTCCCCTTCCTCAGTCTGTTTGTTCTGACTATCTATATTTTTAAGGTAATGCATTTCAAGTTCATTGAACTTCACATATCTACTGTTAATGATCTTGATGCCCTTCACACCTAAACCCCACAGTATATTATCATTTCACTCTTTTTAGATAACCAACATGACACACTTAGTAGCCCTAGGGTCCAATTTGCCCTTAACCTGATGTGCATAAGCTGCACAACCAAACATTCTAATGTCTGACAATCTGGGGTTTTTTCGGACCACAACTCTTGGGGAGTCTTGAAGTTCACATAACTAGAATGTGACATATTTATCAAATAGGCAACAGTACACACAGCTTCACCCCAGACACCTTTAGACAAACATGAGCTAATCATCATGCATCTAAATTTATCCATTAAAGTCCGATTAATCCTTTTTCGTCATCCCCATTTTGTTGGGGGGTTATGTTTCACAGTCATGTGCCTCATTATACCATTTTCCTTATAGAGATTATCAAAGTCAAAGTTGCAAAACTCTAAATCATTGTCTGTCCTAAGAGTTTTCACACCATATCCCATTTGATTTTCAACCAAGGCAAGCTAGGACTTAAACTTACTAAAAGTTTCAGATTTGGATTTAAAGAGATATACCGAAATGTTTCTCGAGAGATCATCAATAATGGACAGAAAAAATATGTTTCCTCCATGTATGGATTTTTTCTGGACTCCACAAATCTGCATGAACCAACGGTCTCTTAGGCAACACTAATTTTTTTATTTTTTTTTGTATCTCCAAGGCAATGGACAAGTGCTTCACCTTCTTTAAAATTCTTAAAGGAGGAAAGAGGTTCCCATGGACAACGGAGTGTGAGGAAGCATTTTAGGCACTGAAAATTCATCTCGAATAACCCCCATCCTATTTAAACCAAAGGCGGGCGAGCCATTGCTACTCTATCTAGTGGTATCTGACAATGATGTCAGTTCGGTTCTTATAAGGAAAGATAATACACACTAGCTGGTTGTTTGTTACATAATCAAGGCCTTATTACTGGCAGAGATGCGTTACCCGAACATGGAAAAGCATGTCATTTCCTTGATTACTACATCACGAAAGTTAAGGCCATACTTCCAAGCTCACAGCATTAATGTTCTTACAAACTTTCCAGTTAAGAAAGTCATTCAGAAGCTAAAAACCTAAGGAAGGATGTTAAAATGGGCAGTTGAGCTCAGTAATTACGATATAATGTACAAATCAAGGACCTCGATTAAGGGTCAACCTCTTGTAGACTTTGTTGATGAGTTTGCTAAAGTTTTTGAAATGGACATGAATATGGACCAACACAACCTCCCACATGGAATCTCTTTGTTGATGGACCGTTGGGGAAAACTAGTTCGAGAGTCGGAGTAGTATTGGAAAGCCCCAAAGGTCATAGGCTTAGTTGCACTGTGAGCTTCAAATTCAAGGCATCAAACAATGTGGATGAATATGATGCACTCTTATCTGGCATCCATTTAGCAAATGAAATTCAAGTAAGGAGGTTGATAATCAGTAGTAACTCGCAATTGGTGGTAAGCTAAGTCAGTGGCAACTTTTCGGTTAGAGATAAAAGTATGGCATCGTATCTCAAATTGGTCATGAACTTCTTCCCCAACTTTGAAAGGTTTGAATTAACATAAATTTCCCGTCTTGAGAACACCCATGCCGATGCTCTGGCAAAATTGGCTAGCAGTAAGGATTCAAAATTCTACAAAGTGGTTCCCATTGAGCACCTAGTCGAACCCTCAATCGTGAGAGGAGAAGAAGTGATGTGGATCGAGGGCACCCCGGCTTGGATGCAACCCATCATCACATTCATCAGAGAATAGACTTTGCCTAGTGACAAAGTTGAAGCTCACCGACTTATGGTTTGCTTTATAAACTGGGGAAGCAACGAACTATATCCTAAGGGAAATCTACGAAAGAGTCTATGACAATCATTCAAGAGGACTAGCACTGACATACAAGGTATTTAGACAGTGGTACTACTGACCCATCCTAAAAAAGAACTCGATACAGTTTGTGTGCAAGTGTGACAAGTGCCAACGTTTTTCTAATGTACAAAGACAATCGTCATAAGAGCTCACGGTAATATCGAGCCCATGGTCATTTCCCAAGTAGGGAGTTAATCTCATAGGACTATTATCGAGAGGGATGGAGAATGCCTATTTCACCATAGTTGTGATCGAATACTATGCAAAATGGGTTGAAGCGGAACCCTTAGCTAAGATAACTAAGGTGAACACTTCCAATTTCCTTTGGAAGAATATCATATGTAGGTTCAATATTCTCTATTCTATCGTGTCAGATAATAGTAAACATTTCGACAATAGGAAGGGTAGGGATTTGTGCAACGAGCTTGGAATTAAGAAACATTTATCAAAACCTCACCATCCCCAAGATAATTGACAGGTTGAAGCGATCAACAAAACCATTAAAATACCTTCAAAAGGAAGCTGGATATTCAAAAGAGGCTTGGATTGATGAACTCTACCAAGTTCTCTGTGCCTTGCACACCACTAGTAGAATTGCGACTGAAGAAACTCCCTTTTCAATAACTTAGAGAGTTGAGGCCATGAGCCCAGTAAAGGTTGGAGTGCCTTCGCCTCGTCGCATCCACTTTGATGAAAAGGACCTTGCGCATAGGATATTTAGTACTGCAAAAAGTTTTCTTTTGAAAGAGCAGGGACCAAGAACGTTGGGGCCTAGTTGGGAAAGCCCATATCGCATTATGGGAAAGTTACGACTCAGCACCTATAAGATTGAAAGCTTGGAAGGAAAGTTGATGACTCACCCTTGGAACATTGAGCATCTGAGAAAATATTATCAGCAGGGAAACATTCAAAACGGTGTAACTTAACTATGTAATTAGTTTTGTTAATGAAATGAATCAGCTGTCACTTTTCTATTTTTCCCCTAAGGACGTCCATTTCATTAGAAGAGGCGCATGAGGTCCCCACTGATTTACCCTTCGAAAGCGATGCTCTCTATGTATGCACCGATGTGTAGAATGTCCTTGGAGAGGTGCATGATGCCCCCATTAAGGCTATCTCTGTGAAGGATGTCCAATTCGTTAGGAGAGATGCGTGATGCCCCACTGGGGTCGCCTCATCTACCCTTCGAAGGTGATGCTCTCCACGAATGCACCATCCACCATGGAGAATTCCCAAAGAGAGGTACGTGATGCCTTCCACGAGGTTATCTCCATTAAGGATGTCCACTTCATTAGAAGATGTGCATGACGTCCCCATTGGGGTCACCTTATTGGCTCTTTAAAAGTGATACTCTCCTCGGATGCACCATCCATCGTGTAGAACGCCTTTGGAGAAGTAAGTGATGCCTTCCACAAGGCCATCTCTGTCAAGGATGACCACTTTATAAGGAAAGTTCCCTCATTTACCCTTCGAAAGTGATACTCTCCACGGATGTACCATCCACCATAGAGAACACTCTTGGAGAAATGCATGACGCCTCGCATGAGGCCACTTCTGTCAGGGATGTCCACTTCATTAAGAGAGGCGTGTGACGTTCCCATTGGGGTCGCCTCATTTGTCCTTCGGAAATGATGCTTTCCTGACTGTACCATCTACCGTAGAGAACGTTCTTGAAGAGGTGTATGTTGCCTCCCATGAGGCCACCTTTGTCAAGGATGTCTATTTGTTTAAGCGAGGTGTTTACACTTCATTCGTTAAGTGGGGTGTTTACACTTTATTCATTTAAGCGTGGTGTTTACACTTTATTCGTTTAAGCGTGGTGCTTACACTCCATTCATTTGAGCAAGGTGTTTACACATTTCATTCCTTTAGGTGAGGTGTTTACACTTTATTCGTTTAAACGAGGTGTTTACACTTTATTCATTTAAGCACAATGCTTATACTCTATTCGTTTGAGTGATGTGTTTACCTATTTCATTCTTATAGATGAGGTGTTTACACATCTGACAAAGTAATTACACGTCCTAGTTAAGAAAAAGATGTGACTTCATTAAAACTTGTCAAGGCCGAAGCTATTAAATTGAAAAAGAAAAAATGATCAAGGATCTACAACTACAATAAGCCCACCACCACCATCTTTTGAGGGGCTTCCTCTTTAGTTTCAATGTAGGGTGGCCTCCAGTAGGTCCACTGAATTTATCCTCATAGAAGCCAATGTCTAGATTGAATGTACCTTCCTTAGGTGAGCTAGCACCTGCTGGGTATTTCATGAAGCCAGTAGTTGTTGAAGTCCTCATACTCATTCGTTTGATCGAATTTGTTGGTGTAGTTTTGTACAGACATTTTACCCACTGTCTTCACTTCCACCTTTCGAGATTCTATCTCCTCATTTTGGTCTTTAGTTAATATCTTTAACTCAGCTCTATCCTAATTGGCCCCTCCAATGCCTCAGAGTTTATCCTTTAGTGCTTATTAGACGGATTAATTCGATTAGTAAAGGTTGCCACATGAGAAAGAGACTCATGGAGTTCATTCTTCACTTAGTTCACTTGTATTTTAGCAGCATCCAATTTTACCTCCGCCCCAATTTTCCTTACCTCAGCCTCTTCTATCTGGTTTTTAGCCTTTTTGACCTTCTTTTCCCATTTCTCCGAGGCCTCCAACCTTAGGCTTAATTCCTCATTCCTTTGGTCCTAACCAAATCCTCCGCCATAGTGCCAATACCCGGCACGTAGGCCACTTGGGCATTGTTGGCATAAGTGGATCCTTTATCTCATAGGAAGCGATATGAGTTTGTCACTCCTCAGTCCAAAATTTGTTGTGAGTCCGGGCGGCATAGGTGGTCTCAAGAGATAGCATCTCCATGATAGCCTTAGAGAGCTCATTTTCTTTACTCCCAAGGAAGTTAGATGCTTTGCTGCGATGAGAGAGATTTAGGGGTTTCTTTGTCCTTTTTCAGAGCAATTCCACTAGTTGGCCTGCAATGTCTAACAAGGTAGTCTTCATCATACCCATTGGCACTTTGGATGTATTTTCCTTAACTAGCCTAATATGGATACAAGGAAGTGAAGGTGGTTTGGCCACTGTCGCAACCGAAGATGACACCCCAGATTGGTCTACCTTTCTCTTCTTTATTAGGTAAGTGTCATTTTCCACTTTGTCTTCCTCTGAAGATGGCTACCTTTTACTCTAGAGGTTTAATTTTTTCGCTTGCTTCTTGTAGGCAGAGGAACTGGTCTTTAACGTCTTTGCCTTTGCTATGCTGCACCAGATTGTGGTAAAATACAGTCTCAATGGTTTCTTTTTCAAATAGTTGTCTATAAAAAGAATGTTAGTACGCTAAAGTAGGCTATTAAATGGAATTCAAAGTGCTGATGACTCATCCCGAGATACCATCAGCCCGTTTAGGATGAAATGTGTGTTCTCATCGATCAGCTCGTTGTAGCTCTGATCTTTGGGTAGCTGCTGATAGATGTGGCTAATCATATCCCACTGCTCAGCAAAGATCTCACACCTCAACAACGAGCCTACACGTAGAGAAAATATTAAGCGATAAGAATTTATTTTAGAGTTCAAACCATCAAGCAGAAGAACTTACTGACAAAAGAATAAGTAGTTGGAATTGTAAGAGAAGCCATGGGGTCATCCTCCATGGTGTCCTACCTCACAGATATCCAGAACCATGATCTCATCCACTTGTTTATCGAGGATGGGGTGTTTATCACGAAGGGAGAATGATATCCCAGGGAGTTAAGTAATACCACCCCTTACTTCTATCACCTCTAGCTATGCTCTTAGAGAAGTACAAAGAGTGGAAAATACGGAAGGGCATATTGACGCCCAGGCTAGCTTGAAGACACAGCATCCATGACCCAACCTAAAGAAGGAGAAGGGGAGCCTAAGACCCCTATTTCAATAAATTTTCACTAATGGCCATACAACCTAGCCTTGGGTAACTGACTCTTGCATTGGGGTTGAGAATAATGGGATCTATACTATCAGGAATCTTAAAAACCTCTCTATACCCAACTAATTTCTCCAAAGTGATGTTGGAAGGATAGTCAGGATCCCCTAACTTAATTGAGGTATCTAGAAAAGGGGTGGGCAATTTCCATATATTTTCTCTCGATCTATAGCCCTACCTATCTCGTTTGAGGATATAACAATTGGTTTCCTCAACTCCGAACTCCCAACGATGGGCCTCTGTTCACTCACGAACTAGGTCTAGAAACATTAGACGCTATTCATTGTCGATTTTGAAATAAAATGTAAAGGAAGGAGAATTACCTAAAGGTTAGGTTTTAAGTGAAATGGAGGTCGCCGTGAGTTATCAAAGAAGGCTGGAGTTGCAAAGTGTTGATCACTGGAAATAAGATATTTTGCGAAGAAATGGAAGTCTAAAACAAATGAGGAGTTTGGCCTTATATAGTTGATGTCAACGAGACTCAACCATTAGATGATTGTTGATCCCATCCTCACCGTCCATATTTTTAGCACATTAGCATAGCTGAATTCAAACGTCACTTGATGAAGGGCCCTGATGAAGCTGTCTATCTTATGTGTATGCACAAATACATAGCATCGAGCTTACGCATGCGTCGCTAGGATTACCATTTATTACCTGGGAAGCGTGTCTTTGAAGCAAGCGACGCCTACCAAAATTTCCTTGGGGAAGTGAAAATATTTTCAAATTATTAACACTCAGGGTCCGTTTGATTGTAAGGTGAAAAATGGGTAGAAAGAAAATGTTTTACAGGGTAAAGATTTTCCTAAAAATTGTTTTAATGGGAATTGTAATTAATTGTGTTTGATCGGTATAATTTTCTATGGAAAATGTTAAAAGTTTGGAGTTCGTTTGATTTCGTTTTTTAAGAAAATTATCCATTAAAGTGATAATGTTTTCTACTATTAGGTCTAGAATTTATTCCAAATACCAAAAAATAAAAAAAATAAATTGAAAAATTGAAAAAAATAATCATACCGAATACCATTCGTTTGGCTTTGTTTTGCATGGAAATTGTCAATAAAAGTGAAAATCTTTTTACAATTGTATCTAGAATTTCTTCCAATTGCCCAAAAAAAAAAAGCTGGAAAATATTTTCTCACCAAAACATCAAAAATTTATTTTCCTCAAAAATCTGAAAAATTTAGAAAGTTGGAAAATATTTTTTTCCGGGAAAATTTTGCCAATCAAACACTACAAAAGTTGGAAAATGGAAAAATTTCCATGGAAAACTTGA
This sequence comes from Fraxinus floribunda, assembly GCA_903798395.1. Taxonomy (NCBI): domain Eukaryota; kingdom Viridiplantae; phylum Streptophyta; class Magnoliopsida; order Lamiales; family Oleaceae; genus Fraxinus; species Fraxinus floribunda. Next base: position 14,408 of record CAIGRS010135846.1, read on the forward strand.
CCTATCAAACGGAGCCTCAGTGTTTTCTCATCTTGCTAAAACTTTGCCTCTGCTACAACTTTCTTTGAAAGTTGCACTCGTCCTAGGACTTCGTCTCTACTACAAATTTCTTTGAAATTTGCAATCACTCATGGCTTTGTCCTCCTACTAGGACTTCTCCTCTTCTAGAAATTTATTTAAAAGTTACAATCACTCATGGCTTTGTCTTCCTAATAGGGCTTCACTTCTCTACAACTTTCTTTAAAAATTGCAATCACACAAGGCTTCGTCCTTTTGCTAGGACTTCGCTTCTGCTACAACTTTCTTTAAAAGTTGAAATTACTCAGGGTTTCGTCCTTCTGCTAGGACTTTGTCTCAGCCACAACTTTCCTCAAAAGTTGCAATCGCTGAAGGTATCTTTTAGTTAGGAAACTACCACTAATGCCTATACCCCACAAAACTAATACTCCTTTTAAATGGTCACATCAACAAAGTCCACGCATTATATGAATATCCATACATGGACTTAAGGGTCTATTATTACGAGTTTCTACATCATCTCCCCATCATCCATCACATGCTAGATGACGCGGATAGACGAACTGAATCCATATGCCACGTGGCAAATGAACTAGAGGAATTGGATTCATCCGCCATGTGGTAGACAAACTAAATCCATACACTACGTGGCGGACAAACTAGATTCATCTGCCACTTGGCAAATAAACTGAATTCATCTGCCTCATGACGGATGCTAAGGCCCACACTCTACATCACTTTGTTACAACTTAAACCGATTAATCAATATTTTCACTAAAACTACGTTCGAAGTGATGGAACCTAGAATGTGACCACTCAACTTCAACTTTGTGTACTAGGAGATCTTTTATGAAAGATCTCAGTAATCAAATTTTGAGATTGATTGATGGAACGTATGGTAGACTTCAAAACGTTAAGTCACAAACTACTATGTTGGTGGGCATTAATTAAACTGCCCATCTATGGATTGATGGATTGACACCTAAGGACGGTTTATCCTAGACTCAAAGCCACGTGCTCCACATCCAACGATTCTTCTCATATCTCCTCTCATTATAAATACTCATACCTACACTATAAAATGGGCGGATCTGGGAAGAGAAAGAAGAGATATGATCTTTGCATTATATTTATACACACACATTTTACTTTGAGAACCAGGTTTTGATGATCACCACTGAATATTTTAAACCCGATTTATCAACTTGCAAACTTGACCATCAGAGTGCTTATGGCCGCTTCCACCCCCACCGAAAAAGGCTACGAGCAACTTACGATGTGTTACTACGTACATGAAGGAGCTTACTTGAAAGTCGTATCATATTGGCCACGTTTTTGGGTTAAATTTCAGGGTCAACATATACATATAAATTCATGCTTACATAGTCGAATGGTTAGTGTATTTATATATATTGCCTTTCTCCTAAATGGATATCATAACTTGCTCTTTTCTGCTTAACTAATTGTCTTCGTAGCTAAATTATAGTTTTACTTAATTGATAATTGTTGGAAAATAAACCAAATTATGATCATTGAAGTTTTCAAGAATCATTTACAAAATTTTAATTTAGTCAAGTGTCTACTATATTGATTGAGTATTTTAAGGAGTCTTCTTTAATATGTAATAGCCACATATATTTGATGCATTTCCTTTGTCCTCTAGTATGTATGAATGTGACTCTAATATGTAGTAGCTTTTAAAGGCAATAAGATTAAGCATTTTTTATTATATTTGCCTTAAACTGATATCAGAGCACTAACAAATGGAAAATTCAAATAACCTAGTTTTTATTATTCCTTGTTTCACTGGAGAAGATAATACTATTGGAGTCACAATATCAAAATTCTGTTGAAATCAATGAAGCTTTGGAATATTGTTGATGAAGGTTTTGAAGATCTAAAGACTGAAGGTGGATTGACTCAAGCACAAATAAATGCTTTGAATGAAAAGAAGAAAAAACATAGTAAAGCTCATTTTTCATATTTACCAGGCGATTGAAAGACCGGTGTTTGAACGAATTGAAAAAAGTTGAAAATTCAAAGCAGACTTGGGAAATTTTGTAGACGGTATACCTTGGAGAAGAGAGTAAAAAAGGTATGCTTATAGTCATTGATATTAGAATTTGAGAAATTGGAAATGGAAGAAGAAGAAGAAAGTATTTCTGATTACTTCACAAGGGTTGCCACAATAATAAATCAAATGTCATTCAATGGCGAAAGTTTACAAGATCAGAAAGTCGTTGAAAAAATTCTTTGAAGTCTACCATCAAGGTTTGATTTTATAGCTGCCATAATTGAGGAATTTATAAACTTGGAAACATTTCCACTAGATGATTTAATTGCATCGTTTAAAAATCATAAACTATTCTCTTCCTGACCAACTCAAGTCCTAAATTTTGGGATGCAGTTCTATTACTTTTAGAGGAAAAGGAAGATCTAGAGGTCAAAGGAGAGGCCTGCTAACTTGAAAAGAAACAAAGAAGTCTATTCCCACACAAGTCATCTTGGAGAGCCAGACAACCACTACAATTTATACATTCAGACTTGTACAGACCAATTCTAGTTTTATCTCTTGGAGGTAGCAGATAGTTTATCTCGTTCATTAATGACTTTAGTAGAAAAGTTTGGACCTATTTTCTTAAAGAAAAATCTGATTGCCTTCAAGCTTTCAAAGATTCTAAAGCTGAAGTTGAGAAGTTTTCTATCAAGACATTAAGAATTGATCATGGGACTGAGTAACTTTCATAAGATTTTGAAGAATTGTGTAGAGATCTTGGAATAAGACATGAATTGATTGTACGGTATTCCTCACAGTAGAATGGAGTTTGTGAAAGAAAAAATCGAACCATTATGGAAATGAGAAGATGCATGCTTAAAAGAAAGCCACTATTACGAGAACTTTGGGAAGAGGCAGTCACTTGTGCAGTATATTTGATCAACAGGTCACACTCAAAAAGTTTGAATAACATGACTCTACATGAAGCCTGGTATGGTTCTAAACCAACAATTTAACACTTAAAAATCTTTGGCAGTTTTGCTTTTGCCTATATACCGAATGCTATAAGGAATAAACTGGATGACAAAGCTCAAAAATGCATTTTTGTTGGATATAATGAAAGGTCTAAAGGTTATAAATTATATACATCCATTGACAAATATAATTGTTATAAGCTAGAATGTAAAGTTTGATGAAAGCGCCACTTTTGAATGTAATGAGAGCAACCACTCAATAATTTTTCAAGAAGGCGATAACACGTCAAATAAGAACTGTAACAATTCTTCATCTCAAAGTTGTGGATCCCTTTCACCTCCAAGTTCTTCTAGAGGAGAAGAATCTGATAAAAAGCCACCAAGAACAAGAATGAGAAGATTACAAGAAATCTATGAGACTACGGATCCTACTCATGAAGAAGGTGCTGTTTTGTTTGCATTCCTTTGCAAGTAAGGTCCAATTTTATATGATGCAATAATAAAACAAGAAAAATGGAGAAAATCCATGAAGAAAGAAATTGATGCCATTGAAAAGAAAATACGTGGGAGTTCACAAATTTACCACCAAACAAAAATCCTATAGGAATAAAGTGGGTGCTCAAAACTAAACTCAATCCTAACAATGAGTCAATAAACACAAAGCTCTGCTTGTAACAAATGGATATGTGCAAAGAAATTAAAGGAGACGACTACAATGAGATATTCGCCCCGATATCGAGATTTGACATTGTTCGGCTTATAATTTCTCTACTTGCTCAAAATAACTAGAAGCTCTTACAAACAGCTATTAAATATGCATTTAAATAGTTTTATCCGAGAAGAGACTTATGTTGAACATTCACCTGGTTTTGTGAATGAAGGAGAAGAGCATAAAGTTTAAAAGTTCAAAAAGGCTTTACACGGTTTAAAACAATTACCAAGAGCTTGGTATAGTAGAATCAATGCATTTAAAAAAAACATGGGTTTCAGAAAAGTTCACATGAGCATACTCTCTATACCAAAAATTGTATTGATGGAAATTTTATTATAGTAAGTCTTTATCTTGATGATCTTCCCTTCACTAGAAATAATATGGCTATGTTGGATGAATTTAGAACTTCGATGACGAGAGAATTCGATATGATTGATTTGGAAAAATTACATCATTTTTTGGGCATCAAAGTACACCAATCAGAAAGTGGATTTTTATTACTCAAGAGCGATATGCTAGAGAAATTCTAAAAAAGTTTACGATGGAATTCGCAAATCATGTCTCAATTCCATGTATTTTAGCCTAGAAACTATGAAAAGAAGGAGAAGGAGAAGGAGAAAGAAAGCTTGTTAATACCACTATGTTCACAATCTTAGTAGGAATCTAATGTACCTCACAACCAACCATCCCCTCGCTCAATCCAATGGGTTCTCTATCTTTACTTCATGATATTCATTGGCTTTTGAAAATAGTAAATCAATTCCTTGCCAAGGCCTAATATCATGTTTGCTTTGAGTTAATAAGCAGGTTCATAGAAACACCATATTCATAACATTGGGAAGCTGATAAAAATAATCTTATGATATGTGAAAGGGACAGTCGATTATGGTATTTTTTAATCAAGCAAATGTTCCAACTACTCTATTAGGATACACTGATAGTGATCTTGCAGGAAGCATTGATGATAGTAAAAGTACGTCAAGTTATACCTTTAGTATTGGAAATGGAGTGATTTGTTGGAGTACCAAGACACAACCAATTGTTGCTCTTTTAACGACGAAAGTTGAATATATTGCAGCATCTTTTGCCGGCTGCCAAATTGTATGGTCAAGAGACATTTTGGAGAATCTAAACCACAAACTAGATGTTCCTACAACTCTTTTGTGTGACAACAATTCAACAGTTTCTATTACAAAGGAACCCGTTCTACACGAGGATTAAACACATTCGTATGAGGTATCACTTATTGAGAGACCTTGTTCGTGATGGAATAATTCAAGTAAAATATTGCAAAGCTGAAGAAGATCAAGTAGCAGATGTCTTTACAAAACTAGTTGGAGGACAAAACTTCACGAGACAACTTGCGAGACTTGGAATGAAAAGCAAATTTGGTTTACGGAAGGCAATGTCTACTAGTATTTCAATAATTGATTGAGTATTTTAAGGAGTTTTCTTCAATATATAATTACCACATTTATTTGATGCATTTTTCTTGTCCTCTAGTATGTATAAAGGAGACTCTAAACCGCAGTAACTTTTAAAGGCAATAAGATTAAGTATTTATGATTATATTTGCCTTCAATAATAGTACTATATGGTTCAATTCAAAGCTAAAATGATTGGGGGGAAAATAAATTTGGAATTTTAAAGAGGAGTTGAATTTTATGGTATATTTCAATTGTTTTAATTTATTAATTACATAATTTTTGCTTTTTGAAATTTACACTGTGGAAAAACATTAACCTAATGAACAAAGCTCCACTATTTGTATTTTTCTATTAGTCTTCTTTTCAATTCATTTCTGCATAAACCTGCACAATGTGTCCTGAGTGGACATTTATGTGAGACATCTGTAGGATGATAATGAGCACTGCTTCTGCTTCCAAAGCCACGCATGGGCTTTCTATTTTTACAAATCATGAATTATAGCGTATCATCGTACTAAAGTGTTTTTTTACTTAACATGAACTGAATGATAAACTGTTTGTCGGGAATATTTCACAAGAATTTGCGAAGCTCGCAAATTTATTTGACTTGTATGTCATGTTTCTTATGACTGTTTTCATTAATATTATATCAATCTTTATAGATTACAAAATTTGAGTCGATCATATTTCTTTGTCACAAATATGTTGCCAACCACCACTTAGATGGGCCTATACCTGAGATAATCTTAGCTCTTGAACAAATTTGAATAGCTTGTAAGCATCTAACGTAGTCTTGTATTCCTTTTCTTTCTTAAATTTCCATATTTTTAGATTATTTGATGAATGGTTCGATGACAGTAACATACATGGTAACAAATTGGATGGAACTATTCCCAAGGCATTTCAGACGCTGGAAAGCACGACATATCTGTGAGTCCCTCACTGATGTCTTGTGTTTTGAAAAATTCCCTTTGCCAATATTCTTTAGTGTGTATCTGGAGAAAGATGCGCTCAGAGCATGAATATTTTTTATTTTTTAATTTAATTTAATTTTTTGTTTTAGGAGTGCAATTGAGATGTTGGAAGCTTAAGTAAGAGAGACTATCATCAAATTCAGTTTGCTATAATTAGAGAATGCTGATCACTAGAGATCTGATGCTTGCGATATATTACTGTTGGGTTTTGAAACCCAAATCTGGTCCAAATTGGGTCCAGGGTTTCACGTTGTGAAGTATTGGGCTTGAAGATGTAAACATAAGGTCCAAGACAGAAAAAAGGCGGATTGACGGCGCTGGATGGACACCCGCTTATCACTTGAGTGAGAGGAGCAAAATTGGAACATGGAGTTTGTCGCTTGCCTGTCGCTAACATGGCGCTCGAGCCATAGGATGTCGTCCGCTTGCTTGAGCGACGGGCCACAGATTTGTTTCCTTGTTTTTCAATTTTACGCAATTTTCAATCTAATTTCCATATTTTAGGTTAATTCTAGGGTTTGGACATGTCTCCTATAAATAGTAGACTCTTCATTCAGTTGATCTAGTATAAAAGTATTTTTTCTCCATTGGTTGTCATTAATAAAATATTCAGTTCCTCTGTTAATTTCATATTCTTGTTTACTTTTTTTTCAAATCTTATTCTTGTTTATTAGTTTGTGCGAGCTATACTTTATATCGCACCATATCACATCCTTGAATTCTTAACAAGTGGTATCAGAGCTAATGTTCAGCAGTTTTGTAGAGCAAGGATTTGATTAGTTTGATATTTTTTTTGTTATTGATAGCTACAATGAAGTATGATATTTCACTGTTAGATCGTAGTACAAGATTCTCGTTGTGGAAAGTGAAGATGAAAGCTATATTGGCACAAATGGATTTGGATGATACTTTGTTGGGATTTGATAGGATGCCCACAACTTGAACAACAGAGGAAAAGCAATGGAAGGATCGCAAGGCACTTTCGCAGATATATCTTCATCTATCTAACAACATTCTTCAAGATGTCTTGAAGGAGAAGACAATATTTGTATTGTGGTTGAAACTGGAGCAATTGTGCATGACCAAAAGTCTGACAAGCAAGCTGCATCTGAATCAGGGACATTATTCTCATCGCATGGCAGAAGGCCGATCACTGGAAGATCATCTGGCCATGTTTAAGGAGATTGTCGTTGATATGGAGACGTTTGAGATAAAATATGATGAAGAATTGGCCTTAATCCTGTTGTGCTCTCTGCCTGGTTCGTTTTCATCATTTATGGACATGTTCCATACAGTTGTGACACACTCACTATTGAAGACGTGTATGATGCTTTATTCTCAAAGGAGAAGATAAAACATCTGATTGGAGCTAGTTCTAGAGATGATGAAGCTCTTATAATTTGTGATGATCGGTGAATGGGCAAGTCGAGGGCGGATTTCAACAATAGGTTCTGCTTTTACTGCAAGAAGAAAGGACATCAAGAGGGATTGCAAGAAGTTGTAGGGTAAGGATAATTCAGTTGCAAATCGTGGGAGGCAATTAGAGACTTAAGCTGAAGCGGACATCATAAAGGACTTTGTAAGTGGGGGAGATCTTGTGACAATTTTTGACATGGAATCCAAGCCGGATGTGGAGTGGATTTTGGATACAACTTGTGCGTTTCATATGAGTCCCAATCGGGATTTGTTTGAATCATATGAAACAATGATACAAAGTACCACTGTCATATGAAACAATAAATCTTGTCGGGTAGCTAGTATTAGGAGAGTCAGATTGAAGTTGGTGGATGGAACAATCAAAACAATTGGCTAGGTTCAACATGTCCTAGACTTGAAGAAGAATGTTGTCTCCCTGAGTACCCTGGATTTGAGAAGGTACACGTTCTCTAGTGAAAGTGGAGTCTTGAAGGTCCGGAAGGGTGTCCGTGTTGTATTGGAGGGGCGGAGAAAGTCCAGTTATACATCGTACAAGGTTGGGCAGAATTAGTGAAGAAACATCAGCACAAGTTTTGTACCGTGGTGGATATACTGTTTGGTACAATATCGTTGGAAGTCGGCTCTGGGTCTATTTTGGAGAATACTACTATGTCGAGTTTGAGAGATATTGGTAATTTCGCTTTGTCACCACAGTCTACGGTTCCATTGTATTCAACAATTAGGGAGAGACCCATTGGAAATAGGTAAGGGGATGCTGACCTGAATGTGCATACTTTTGGAGTTGTTGAAGGTGACAAGTCTAGCAAGGGGCCTTTAGTTAAAGCATTTAGTGGTAATTCTACTACATGGTGTGCTTCGACCCTGTTTGGTAAATTTTGAATTCGTTGTGAATTTTGGGAACCCCGATGGTTGGGTTCATTTGTATCCATGTTTAGACATGGTGGAAGATGAAGAGTATTTTCGAGTGTTGGTGAGATTAGTTCAGTGTNTGGAAGATGAAGAGTATTTTCGAGTGTTGGTGAGATTAGTTCAGTGTGTTTCGCTGTAGCCAGACTTATTTTTTAGGTGGAAAAATTTTGGAGCTTCGTTTGTTGCACAAAAATTTGTGTCAAGGTGGAGATTGTTGGATTTTATGACCCAAATTCGGTCCAAATTGGGTATAGAGTTTCGCGTTGTGGAGTATTGAGCTTGAAGATGTCAAAATAGGGTCCAAGAAGGAACAAAGTGGATTGACGGTGCTGGGCGGACGCCCGCTTATTGCTTGAACAAGAGGAACAAAATTGGAACAGGGAGTTCGTCGCCCACATGTCGCTTGAGCGACAGGTTGTCGCACGCTTCAGATTCATTGAAAAGTTTGGCACATATTATTGTTGGTATAAAGATGGGTGGGAAGGGTGTAATATTTACGAAACAACAGCACTCTTCTTCACTTCAACCAGCTGATGTGTAGAAAAGATTGAAAATGATGGCTGATAAAAGGTTTCCATATGCAAACGAACAGTATGGAATGGATACAGAAGGAGTATACCAGACTGAAAATGTTTGAAAATATTTTATACGTATTCAATTTATGACAAGGTACAACTTTGAAAACTTAGAAGTTGGTTTAATGTTTTCTCATCTGCACCTGTTAGAACTTGAAATTTTCTTTAGGCAACAGTTGATGCAAAGAACATAAATTATGTATTATCTCGAAAGAAAATGGTATTAGTAAGAATCAGTTTACTTGATAGAATTTGGTTCAACAATTGAAGTTTGTCACTCTTTTCTCCCCTTCCAAATGCTTTGCCCGCTTGGAAGTTAAAATTTGTATGATCTCAATGGGTCGTTAGGTCAAAATTTACTCACTAGACAAATACTTGACTGTCATATGTTGCATACTCTGGCTGATATTTTAGAACTTAGATGCTCTGTTGAGCGTTTTGCATTATTTTACAAATCAACCAATATGTAAACTGAAGATTTGTTCCCTTGATGCAACAAGAATCAACTTTTTTACAATCATCGTAGGCATATAGTTACTTATCATCAAATTTTGTCATATATTGCATAAATGGCTGATATTTTAGAAATTAGATGCTCTAGTGGTTTCATTGTTGAATTAATTCATAAAAAAACATAAACTGTAGATTTGTTTCATTGATGCCTTGCCTATTTCATGTCAGATTTGTTTCATTGTTACCTTGCCTATTTCATTTTTCAGTTTGAAATGAGGGAGACTAGGTTGAGGTTTGTAGATACTGGCACGTCAAGTTAAAGATGCACGTCCTTCATATTTTACAAATTGGATTAATGCTACTTGCTGGGCTCAATAGTTCTGGGATCTATTTTCATTTAGTTAATTGGCTTGTTAATTAAATAACAGGATATTGTTAGCATTTGCAAAACGAGAGGTGGCTGCAATAGTAGAACTTTGACCCATATGATAAATCCAGGTGTTCACATTATCGACACTATATAACTAAATGTTTACATGTCCTAAAATATATTGTCTTGTAAAGAAATCTCTTACAAAATTATAAGAATAATGCTCCTTGTACAATGTTGGATTAAATTCTAATGTTATTACTAATTAAAGTACTTTATGAGGAGGATCCGTGGTCCAACGACAGGTCTATCAATTTGCCACCGTACAATACACTAAAATTGTAAATAATGAGGGATAAGTATAAGTATGACGAATTACACTCAATGAGATACTTGCGGACCACACCTTAAACTTAATTGAAGTCATTAAATTTATATATATATAACAACATAATTGAAAAGATGTGGACAAACCACTAATAACATTGAGGACCTCACCTTAAACTTAAAATTTGACTGCTTGAAGAATAATTTTGAGTTGCGTACGCCACCTTATAATAGCACAAAACCTTTGAAAGTATTGGCAAAGCTTTGTTGTTGACTCGAAATGACTTCGAAATAGAATGAACATGATTAAGTGATAATGGATGGGATTACTTTTAACATCTTTGATAGCCTCTAACTTGATTCGATCTTATCTAAATTATTTTTTTCTCGATTCTAATACATATGATTAATTATGAGTTACTAAGCGGGCCCAATATTGACATGATAACTAATTGGGGGAAAATTACATAATTCCAGGCATTTCAAAATCATTGTGCAAAAATCAGGTGGAAATGTTTTTTATTCAAAATTCAGGTATTGATTTAACTATTAAAATATATAACCCATCTCATCATAATCCAATTCCAAACCCTAAAATTCAAATTCACTCCATCTTCTCTCCACTCAACCCACGCCTGTGGCGCCGCCGCCCGCTGTCGGAGACCACACATGAGTACCCGCCGTCGTCGGAGACCACGGTGTTACAGCGACGACCGCCTCCGAGCGCCGCTGTGCAGATACCGCGAAGACCGTCTTTGTTCACAGTGAAGACCTCATTCTTTCACAGCGACGACCACCTTCGTTCGC
>CAIGRS010135886.1:0-13005 GCA_903798395.1 Fraxinus floribunda
ATCATTGATTCATTTCCCGCTTAATGCTTTTTACTTGTTAGTTTGCAATTTAATTTCGTTTCATGCCCAATTTAATGTTTTATCCGAAATCACGCATGTTTCATGTATACCATTAGTAAAATTTGGGCCGGTTTTGTTGATTGAGCGGTGAATTTTACTTTTTTTTCTTTAGTTTTGCTCAGATGCTACAGCTGTTTTCAGCTGAATGCCCAGTTCCGCTTATTTATTTCTGTACCTGGGTCAATCTTAATTCCGAAACTCTTATCTGTTAAATCTGAAGTTTTTGTTGTGTGTGTATGCCAGCGTCACGTAATATATCTTGTTTGGTTTACACGAGCCTATCTTTTTTCTTAGTTCTGTGCAGATTCTGAAGGTGTTATGAGCTGAATTTCCAATTTCAGCTATTTAGTTCTGTATCTGGGTTAATTTTAGTTCCGAAACTCTTTTATCTGTTAAAAAATTTAAAATTTTTGTTTTTCATTGTGTGTATGTACATATGCCTTTGTCATATATCTTGTTTGGTAGTTATGTGAATTAGTTGTTGTTTTTTTTTTTTTTTCTATTTTTTTTTTCTTTCCAATTATTTCTTGATTCGGAGGGGAGTTTGAAGCCCGTTAATTCCTCTAGGATTTCCTGAAAAAATCAGCTCAACCTTTTACTATAAGGTAAGTTCTAGAAATTCTCATCTTTTTGTTGACGTAAATTTTCCCATCTAAATTTACAGTTTAAAAAAGTTGTCCTGAATGTGGTTTCAAGTTGATAATAGTTTTTTTCATTTTTCCTTCCAAAAAGATGGATAAAGGTTCTCCTTCTACTTTTTTGTGGCTTTGATATTTCTTTATTGTCAATGCTTTCTCCATTCAGCTGTATTTCGTCCTGTTTTTTCAACATTTTGATTGTACAAGTATATCCTAATTTGTTTAATACATTATTACAATAGTTGAGTTTTACCCGTATCCATTCTCTCATTGTTGGGAATGCTATGAACTTGGATAATTGCTTCTGTTAGCTGTTTCTGGATGGTCTTTTGATTACAGTGAACTCATATTATTACTGACCATTAATTCATACTTGTTTACGTAGTTAGGAAATTTAGACTAATTCCATGTGTTTGTGCTGAATTGCATAACTCTGGAGTTGCCAATGGCAATTTTTTAAATACTGGACTAGGCCACATTAGAATCTTTGATAAGCATGAGATTGTTGTCACTCATATGCAATGATTAACTATCCTTTTTGGGAATGAAAAAACACGTGTTTTCTTTTTTCTTTGGTCTTATAATTTTGATGGAGCTCTTTCTCACCACTTATTTACACCTCGTTTGGTAACTCTAAAAAATCTGATCAAAATCTGAGTCAAAGTCAACTATTAATTTTAACCACACATTTCATAGAACCTACAACTTTTCAAGTACACATTCCATCATCTTTTATCAAAATCTGCTAAAAATCTAATTTTAATCTCTATCAAACAGGGCTTAATTCCCCCACCTTGAAATAAAATAAGGAAAAAGAAAATGTTTGTCTGCCATTAGTTACTGTTCCTGTTAACCATAAGTTCCTCACTGACGATTTGGGATATCAGCAGAAGCTATTGCCTCGATTACAAAACGAAACTGTATTCTCAGTGTATTCTTTCCCTTCTGAGAATCCATGTATAAACTCTTTTGGGTGTGCAAATCTCTGTACTGATTGTTATGTGCTGAACTTCCATTACTTCCCTAATCACGGCAGGATATTCTCATACATTGACAAATTTGCACAGAGAAGAATGTGATTGATGTGGATTTCACAATGGTGTTGACTAGTGATAGTATATTGGAAAGAACAGTAATGTCCCTGTTACAATTGAAGCCAATATTTTGGATGTAACAACACAGTTTTATCATTTATGTTTAATAAGTAAAACATAAATGTTGCAATCTTTTGTTATGTTTTGGTAGTATAAAGAATAACTTATTTCCTTGTTAAGAAATGTTTCAATCTTTTGTTATGTTGCATTATTTGAACTTATGGTTTGCAATCATGTCTTATCAATAATGTGATCCTCATGGAACAGGATGACCAACTGCCATAATATTCTGAAGGAATGCGAACTTGTGTAAATTTATCACCCGTTATTGCTGCTAATTAGTGGAACTTCAGATCACATTTTATAGTAAATGGATCGCTGTGATACTTCCGGATTCGTGAGTGGGGGTTGTATGTACTCTTTTAGAGACACTTAACCGTAGTTTTGTCACTAATTTCTGTAAGCCCGGATGACAGGCAGACTGTTCTTTGCAACTGAGTTTTGGTTTAAATAAGTGTTGTCTCTTTTAGCTATTGGTCATGGATGCTAGATTCCACAATCGGGGTTTTGCTGCTAACCCTGTATCTAATGCATTCAAGAATTCGAGCAATTCCATCCAAAATGAAGGACCTGGAGCTGGAGGCATTTGTTATGCTGATAGAATCTTACAACTTGATTCGCCTGCTTTTCCAATTCCTTTGGCATCTGCTCCTAAGGAAATCAAGCGTAAGAGGAGCCTGATAAATGGATCTCTGGACCAGCAAATTAGATCTCCATTATGTCTCCAGCTGGGCAGTTCTTCAGACAGTAAAGGCAGCACAGTAACAGCGTGCACCTCATTACCTTCAGCTAAAGAAACTGAAGGAGAGTCCACAATGGATCTAGAACTGGATTTCACTCTCCATCTTGGTCGTAAGAAGTCGCAAAGTCCAAAATTATCAGCCAGCCACAATTTGAAATCACTTGATGCATGTCCTAAGGTTGATTTGGAGTTGAGCCTTTCCAGTGGACCTGGGGAATCTGATATCACAAATGTTCATCAAAGCTCCACTGCACCAAAAAGTATCCTCAAAATGCCAGTTGGTGATGGAGCTTTAAATATGCATAAAGGATCAACAGGAAGTCCTGTGCAGACTGCTCCAGACATGGAAACAAACTACTTTCTGAACAAGGCTCTAAGGCAAACTAAGTCAGCAACAGTTGTAAACGATATCTCGTCAAGTGTTGTAAGAACACCAAAAAGCTCAGTCACCTGTATTTCCGGGATAACACAGCCACAACAGCAGCGTAGTAGTATTACTAAACAGTGTCAGGTTCAGGGATGCTCAAAGGGAGCAAGAGGTGCTTCTGGTCTCTGTATAGCTCATGGTGGTGGTCGAAGGTGTCAGCGACCTGGTTGCCGTAAAGGAGCCGAGGGTCGAACTGCATTCTGCAAGGCTCATGGTGGTGGCCGACGTTGCGAATTTTTAGGATGTACAAAAAGTGCAGAAGGACGTACGGACTTTTGCATAGCTCATGGCGGTGGCCGGCGTTGCAGCCATGAGGGTTGCAATCGTGCAGCCAGAGGGAAATCTGGATTATGCATTCGACATGGCGGTGGCAAGAGATGCCATATAAAGAACTGCACAAAGAGTGCTGAAGGCCTCTCTGGCCTTTGCATATCACATGGAGGTGGCCGCCGATGTCAGTATCCCGAATGCACTAAAGGGGCTCAGGGAAGCACAATGTTTTGCAAGGCTCATGGAGGTGGCAAACGCTGCACATTTTTAGGGTGCAACAAGGGTGCGGAAGGAAGCACACGTTTTTGCAAGGGCCATGGTGGAGGGAAGCGCTGTACATTCCAAGTTGGGGTTTGCCCAAAGAGTGTACATGGAGGGACCCTTTTCTGTGTAGCACACGGGGGCGGCAAAAGGTGTGCTGTCCCAGATTGCACAAAGAGTGCCAGGGGGCGTACTGACTTTTGTGTCCGTCATGGTGGGGGCAAGAGGTGTAAATTTGAAGGGTGTGAAAAAAGTGCTCAAGGCAGCACTGATTTCTGCAAGGCCCATGGTGGAGGAAAGATATGCTCTTGGGGTCAGCCTGGTTCTGAATTTGGCAAAAGTTACAGTCCCTGTAACTCATTTGCCAGGGGGAAGACTGGACTCTGCACATCTCACAGTGCCTTGGTTAAGGACAAATGTGTTCACAGTGGTGCCACTATAGGATCTGTCTTCCCGGAGTCCAAGTCCAACCAACTTGCTAAGATGAATGGTATTTTAACTGCTGAGGACGAGAGTGTTGAAATCAGAAAGATCGAAGATAGTGTTGTGACTTCTGCCAACATTTGGAATTACCACGCTCTTCAGCAAGCTCATCTGCATATTGGACGCGGCCCATCTCTGGGTACAATCCCAGAAGGAGGAAACTTGATGGCAATGTTTGTGGGCAGTTCTGGTATTCAGCCTCACTAGCCTCAGAGACATTGTCGGTCAGCCTGCAAAATCTATCAGGACACATCAAACCATGATGTAAGAAAGATGTGTAATCCAGTTTTTCTAATTTGGTTTTAAAAGCACAGTTTCTGTGCATGTACTTGTGTGTGTGTTGCATTTCATGTCTGTTTAGTGATTTGAATATGAGAAACTCTTCTCTCCTATTTTTTATTTAAGGAAATCTTCTTACCATTAAGCTTGTGTGACAATAAGGAGAAGTCAGCTAGGCTGGTTAGCTTTCTGAGAAAGCGTCATCCTTTTTTTTTCTTTTCATGTAAAGAGTTTTGCTTTTCTTCCATCAAGGTTTTCATTATATGTCTTCTGTTTGAGGCAATTGATATTTGTTATAAAATAATGTTTCTGGCTTGGTGCATTCCCTCCATAATGAAGCTTATCAGTTTTCTATTCGCTTAACTGTTTTTTGCCATTTTCAAATATTAAAACTTACTCGGAAGGATATAGCATTCTTTAATTGTATTTAGAGATCTTGATCAAAGAAATAGGCTTTGGGTAAATATTATCCTATAAATCATGATGATGTAAGTGCTAGCGTAATATGTCCTTGAGATCCCCACCCCACACCCCCACCTTTTTTTTTTATTTTTTTTTTTTGGTGTCTAAGGATTTCTGATTGCTAAAGAGTTCATCACTTGCTGTGCTGAAAATTCTGATGAAATATTTCAGGCAATGGGAAATGAAACTCTAGGAGTTGTTTTCTTTTCTTCTTGAAGCATTAACTATTTTACATTAAGCTCTAGAAATGGAAACGTGTTGGGTAAATTCTTGCAGTGAAGATCTTCGTGAAGCAAAGGATGTTTAGGTTCTGTGATCTTGTGGCCATTTTATGACAAGTGAATGAGAAATGTTTTTACGTAATTTTTGGATTCATCATTCACTTCACAAGTGCTACTCAGAAAATTTGAATACGTTCTTGGTTAATGCTTAAAAGTGCAGTTTTCAGTCAACACAGTGTTTTAGATGAATGACACCATTTTTCTGAGTTGAAACTGAGCAATACTCAGCAAAGCCCCTGCACCCCTATGATGATTTTAGGCAAGATCTTTTGTTATAGAGGTCAAAACGGTTGTTTTCTTATTTTACATAAGAGATTATTTTAGTGATTTGGTAAATTCCGGATTTTTGAGATATTATCGCGCATCAGGGTTTATTAAATCAGGTGTCCTCTAGGGTAGGGCACACATCTACCAGTGTGAACATTAAAAAATTTCATGGGATTGTTTTCTCCGATTCTCTGAACTTTGGAATGAATGAATGATGTCTTTCTCTATTATTCTCAATTGAATCAACACAGAAGTAGAAGGTTGTCCCTTTGTTCATGTGTTGCCTTTTATGCACACCCTGTGCATTAGATTGGAACCAGTTTCCGATTGTCTATTTCTCATACGAAATAGAATTGCACTATGGGAGAAAATGTTGCCCAAGATAGGGAAGAGAGAACTTGTTTTTTCTTCATGTTTTTGATTTGTATATGGGCCAGAAACTTTCTATTGAATTCTTGCTGGGAATACAAGGTCAGAGCACGACGGATTCATGAGTCCACAAGTCATCGAGTTTTATTTTACATTTAATGGTAAAATTTTTGGAATTGCCTTTTTTACATTTTTTTTTAGTCTTTATAAGCATGCAGTGCTACGTAGATAGCATTTGCCTCTCTCATAGAGCCTCCTGTTTGAATTTGGCCATCTTTGACAGGTTTTCCACTGCTTCAACTAAATGATCGAGTCGAGCCACAAACTCCACAAGTAATGATGTAAAAGTTGCAAGTGACAGTGTAGCAGTGCTCTGCAGCGCCTGCATCCTGGGTATGAAATCTGAGCTAAAACCTCCCTCATTTTCAAAAGCATCAACTTCCCTCGATGGCCAAGAATAGAGCCTACTTCTCGATTGCTTCTTCATCATCTCATGGTAAGATTCTCTCTGCAATTCTGCTGTTGCATAGTTTGGTTGGGATGGCAGATTATAGTTTTGCTCAATACATTTATTACCAGGCTCAACCAGTTGGATTGAGAGGTCAGGAAAGGTGGAAGGGATGGCATGAGAGACCTTCGATGAATTATCTGACGGCTCATTAGCAGATGTAAGGAGGTATGAGTGTATTTTGATTTCCCTTTGGAGTCTTTCTATTGAGCTATGGACCCTTTTCAGTTGGGAAGGTTTGAGGCTTCTCCTCATATTACATATATCTTTGCCAAGATATCTGATTAGCTCAGTAGCATCATTTGTGGCCTCTTGGATCTCTTCCTGGAATGTGATTCTAAGATTATACGGGGCCTAAAAGACCATGGAAATTGAGACGTCAGCTCATACATTATTTATAATTTAATCAAAGGTCTGATGCATGAAACTGTCATAGAGGTTACGATGAGATTTGAACTCAATATTCTTGTATCGTTTATCCCAGCATACCATGTTGAATTCTCTCTAGAGAAGAGGGAAGAATTTCATCTCTAATCCTATACATGGAGGCTAAATACAATTTTTAGTTAAAGGCCTTACATGTGAAATTTTCATAAAAAAGTGACCCAGAGAATATTTGGACACACAATTCTTGTGTCTTGATACTATGCTGAACTTCATCAAAAAGAATATATTCGTTATGATACGAGAAGAATATTTGGACACGCAATCCTTGTTTGTGACAACAAATGAAAAAATAGTCGTGCTTTCAAAATTGCACATATCAAGATTTTGCCCCCAAAAAAAGGGTAAAAAAATTACTCTGTATGCACATGAAGGAGCTCATCGAAGATATGGCTATAAATAAATAAATTTCATTGATCTTAAACAATTTTTAAGTTTTTAGAGTATCATTCTTGTGCAGACGCTACTATGGTTTCTTGTGTGGGCACTGGTTCTTGCGTTGGGATATTCAATAAAAGTTTAAATTCGTAGAAATTATAGCGTTAACAGAGAAGAAAGGTACCTGAATTTCTGAGTGAAGTATACCATGAAGCGCCATAACCTCGTATGCACAGTATCTCAAAACTGCACCCACCTTCACGTACTCTAACCAAGGATAAAAGAAATGTTGAAACCTGCCATGTGGTGGCTCCCATTTTGCTGAATTGCCCTAATGCGCAAAACCAGAAAGAAGATGAAATAATCTTTGTGACTTTCTTGACCCAATTCAACATTTCACGTGTTTAAAAGTTTGTAAATGTTAGGTAAGCAGTACTCTGAACATAGGATACTCAATTCAATAGTTTTATGTTTTTAAAGCTAGATATGTTTGGTAAGTAGCACTGAAAACAGGGTAGGTGTAGTAAGGTTAGATTGGGTCTAAAGAGAAATGAAATGAACTAAATACCACTGGAGTCTGAAAATTCTACACGCAGATCAGAATCGATAGGTTTTCGTGCAGTCCTGCTTGGTTCCTTTTATGCTTCAGGAAAAAAATTGTAAAGCATAATTGTTCTGTAATCTTTCTGGAAACGGTCAATTTTAACTAGAACCGGCTAGTTTGGTTTGCGTCTGGTGGTTCTGGATAAAAGTGCTCAACTCTTAGTTAAACTTCCCTTTCCTCGCTAATACTTTCAGTACTGCATACAAGCCTTTAAGGCTGTGAAGAAAAAGGAGAAAAGATTTCTCTATATTATCTTGATTGAAGATAATCAGTACCAAGGATTCAAATTTGGCAGGGGAGTTCAACGTGGATCTGCATTTTTTATATGCAGGTTCATCAGGAAACTCATCCAATACAGTCTTTGAGAATTCTGAATGTTCTGATCTATCATCTTCCAAGTACTTCTTCACACATTCTGCGATAAACAAAATGGTTTTAACATTACATAAAATGGATAACGGATAGATATATGTCGAAGACGTGTGGGGGCAAAAATTTTAGTTTCTTTTTTTTTTTTTCCTAATACATTCCAATACTTTTCGATCTACTCTACCAAACAAGCCATAAAGGGTTGATGTATTCGTATTATTAGATACCTTCAAGTGCATCAGCCACTGCATTGAAGTTGTCGACAAGTTCTTTGTGTAACTGTTCCCCAGCCCATATAGGGAAAATGAATACATTTACTGCTACTGCTATGATCCCTCCAATGGCAATTGAGTAAAGTCGATCCATGGCAGTTCTGATCGGGTTCCCCATTCGATAGCCGGAGACAATGATCAAACAGTAGGTGAAAAGTATAACTCGAAATCCAGTCTCATAGGGCACAAAGGATGGCAATAACTTCATGAATGATGTTACAGCCCCTGCAAAATGTTAAACCAAGTTTCTCCTTAGTCATGAGTTTGCCTTAGGTGGTGGTAATGCTGGTGGTTGGGAGTGTTGGTTTCTGTGGACCTTAACTATATCGTTCACTTATCCTCGATTGTAAGTATGGGGTTTCGAGAACCGGAATTGATCTCTGGTTTGAGACTGAAGATGGAGGCGTGAGATTTTCTTTGTAAAATTATCTCCAAATTAGTGAAAAAATCTACAACGGTGAGTGGTCATATCTACCAATTTGAGAGGGAACTACTACTATAAATCTGTGTTTGTGTGGGAGTTTATGTTTTTGTTTGATCATTATTGCTGTCCATAACCGTATTAAATTAAGAAATTGAATTGCTGGTTTTGATTGAAAAGGAAAATAATGAGTTTGTTCATCTGTCCTACCAACAGTGAAGATGCTCAGACCAATTACAATAGGCTCCGCAATCCTTCCAATGCTCAAAGCTAACTGAGCGATAGCAATGGCTAAGATTCCCGCAACTATGGTACCAAATGCTCGGTTGAATCCTCGACTGAATGTGGCACCTTCATAGACATAAAGATTGATGATGCATAGCTATTCATTTACATTGAACCACCTTGTCTAAAAAGTTATGCAATTAGAGATAGAACAATTTATTTATGTGAATTCTATAGACATACCGACGGTATATTCAGACATGATGGCAACAGTGAGGATGGCCCAGACAATATTGATGCCAAAAACTTGATAGGGTGCTTGGCATAGTATTAGAAGTGATACAAGAAGAACTGCAAACCCCATTTTAAGTGAGAATAATACTCTGTTGATATCTTCTTTGGCAAATTTCCAGACACTCAAAATCCATTCTTTGCATGAAAAGCTTGGCTTGCTAGATTTGTTCTTAGTTTCTTGCTGTTTCGAAGGGATATTAATCTCAATACTACCTTTTTTCCCACTCATTTCCAACGATAAATTCTTATTCAATCGAGAATGGGATCGGATAAGGTTATATATGTTGTGTGTCTCAGGTCTCTCTTGTTTGCGGTATGAGTCGAGTTTAGAACGTCATGAAACAGTTGATACCAGGAAGAAATCCTACGGAAGGGGTCGGGCCTTCTGAAAGGGAAACAAGGGATTTCAACAAGGTTGGCTGGCAAAGAAGTTAAGAGAAGGTGCCAGGAATTTAAAGAAGAGGATTTGGTTAAGAGGTTGATGCAATGGGAGAAGAAAGAATATCTTGTAAAGATATGATAAATAGAGAGAAAAAAGAATAAAATGGCAATAATAGAAGGAAAGATAACTTGGGATAAAAGATGCTTAACTTCAATAATATTGAATGGGTAGTAAATTGGAATCTAAAAGAAAATGCAACAGAGTATGGAGCCTTCGATCTCCATATTACTCCACAATATTTGCTTCACCTCTCTATGCTCTTAGTGAACTTTGCTGAATGTACACACTTAAATTCACATTCATTTTGACAGCCCTCTCACATAGGAGGGTGGAGCCCGCAATTTTAAAAATCACGGGCCCCACCCCCTATGTGAGGGCTATAAAACTAAATGTACACAAATGTTTTTCATGTTTTCCTTCCCATCCTTCAATATTAGCGTCTTGTTCAATTAGAAAGAATTCAAATGACCAAAAATAAATAAATAAATAAACATCAATTGCCTCTATTTATAAATGAAGAATAATATAAATACTTCATGATTTGACAGATGCTTTTGACTGCACGTACAATGAAAATATAGAATAAATTCTTACTCGTTATTGTTAATTAAGGAAATTAGTTTTTACGATGAAATTATGGCTTTGTCATTTTTTGGTGCGCTGTAAACAACTAGAATCGATTCTTCTAGCTTCCAATTTCCTGCTTATTGGTATTTAATATTTATTATCCCCCCCCCTTTTTTTTGGGGTGGGGTCCTTGGGTTGGGGTTTTCAGTTTTGTTTGTCCTGTATTAAGTCCTTGTTTGGTTTAATTAAAATTTTTGATTTCATTTTCATGGAAAATGTCTATTTTCCACCGAGTTTTTAAGTTTTAGGTATTTGATTGACATTTTTTTTCAAGGAAGATATTTTATCAAAATTTGGTCATGTTACTCAAATATTAGGAAAACGTTTTCTTTATGGAAATAGATTTTTATTTTTTAGGTAATTCGCGCTTCTCAAAAATTCGTTTATGAAAAATTACCAACATTTTCTAGGTTGAAAATTAATGGCTCATTTGGCATGATTTTTGCTTTTGCTTCTTGTAAAAGAGCTTTTGAATAAAGTTAACTTGATTTTTATTTGAAAACTAATTTTTAAAAGCACTTCCTATTTCAGAAGTGTTTTTAGAGAAATCAACATTGAACCAACATCTAAAAATTTTTCTAACCAGAAGAGGTATTTTCATAAAATTAGTTATAAACGAGTCTAAAACTATCAAAAGCTCCTTTTTAACTTCTAAAAATTCATGTCAAACATGCTATAAACCAATCAAACGGACCTTAAATTGACAATTTTCGTGAAAATAAGTTCTAGTCCATGCAAGTTCCATGTTTGCAATTATACACTCCCTTAGATTTTTAATAAATTATGATAAAATGTGTGATTGAAAGGTTTATAAAAATTGTAACTCTCATGAAATGTGTGATCGTAAATTAATTTTGAAAAAGTTTTAATTTTAAAAAATGGGCTAAACATGAGCTAAATTACATACATTCACAGTATCATATTATCTATGGACGGTTAGCGTCAAAATTTGTCCGACACTTCAAATGTATGAAACTATAATGTTTTGCGAATTCAATTGGCGATAGACTTGCAAAAAAATGTGTGTTTTAGATGGACTTATCAAATATCAAGAAAAATGTCCTCTAAACATCAAAACAAGTGAATAAAATGTGTTAAAACGAAATTGATCTTTTGTTTTAAGTGGATATGATAAAAATATTTCACTGCTGATGTGGTAAACGAACATTTACTTATGGAACAGTAATCAAGATTCTTTTGTCACGCCAGCAATGGATAGTTTTTATTATGCCCATTGTGTGCAAAAGATCGGGCTTGATAGTTAAATGATAATTAACACATAACGTTCCTATCTTTCATTATTATTGTGGAAAACGTCATTACATTTCATTTTTTTTTACAGTTTCACCCTTATGTCCACATTTCATTGAGCAAAATGTCAATTTTATCTTTTTTCTCAATTAAAAATTGTGAAATGTCGAATATACCATTCCCTTTAAATAAAACAAAAGGAAAAAGAAATCAAAACTAATTGTAAATATAGTCCCAAATCTTTTTGAAAAGAGCAAATGAGTCCCGAATAAATTATTAAGGGCCCGTTTGATTCTCATTATAGTAGAATGAGAATGAAAAATATAGTCGTTATTGAGCTCCACACAAGAGATAGAAATTCAAAATTGGTGGCTTGATGTGATGGATAACGGTTATATTTTTTATTTTTATGGATGAAAAATGAGAAACAAATGAGGGCTAAAATGATAATTAGCACATAATATCCATACCTTTCATTATTATTGTAAAAAAATCCATATTTTTTTTTTCATTTTTTTGGCATCTTCACCATTAATAAAACATTTAATAGCGCAAATCATCATTTTTATCCATTTTCATCCAATTTCTCAATAAAAAACTGTGAAATGACAAAAAAAAGTTAAGTGCAAACGAGTCTCAATTAAATTTATTTAAAATCAAAAAAATTAGAAAGTGCAAACGAGTCCCAAATAAATTATTAAATAATTAAAAGTTTAAATTTTTTTTGTTTTTTAAATATGAGGGTATATTCATTATTTCACGATTCTTTATTGAGAAATTGGATGAAAATAGATGGAAATGATGATTTGTACAATCAAATGTGTAATTAAGGGTTAAGATGCAAAAAAATGAAAGGTATATACCTTTTTTTGCAATAAAGGTGAAAGATAAGGACATTATGTACTAATTACCATTTTAATAGTTTATTTGACTCATTTGCGCTTTTAAAAGAGCCTTGGGACTATGGTTGCAATACATTTTTTTATTTTTTTTTATTTTAAAGAAAATGATATATTTGTCATTTCACAATTTTTAATTGAGAAAATAGATGAAAATGACGTTTTGCGCAATGAAATGTGAAAATAAGGGTGAAAATGGCAAAGAGAAAATAGATGAAAATGACGTTTTGCGCAAAGAAATGTGAAAAAAAGGGTGAAAATGGCAAAAAAAAAAAAAAAGATATGTTTTCCACAATAACAATGAAATGTGTGAACATTATGTACTAATTACCTATAGTTAAAATTTAGATACATGTGTTTGAGCCACATTATTTTGAAAAAATATATTCTGATCTGAAATAGTAGATTGATGAAGAATGTGTGATTGAAAAATGAGGAAAAATTATTTATGTGATGGAAAATATTATTTTATTGAAAAATGTGTGATTGAAAATGAGTAGAAGAATGAGAACGAAAATTTTAATGTTGTCTTAATGATAATATTAAATATAAGATTTGTTTTTGTATAACGGTAAATC
>CAIGRS010135925.1:0-18546 GCA_903798395.1 Fraxinus floribunda
TTAAAATGTTAACACGGAATGAGGTAGGGCCAGGCCGGGCCGGGCCGAAAAAACTCAAGAAAAGTTTTTCTCTCTTCTCGGGTCGCAACGCCTTAGCGCCAGACGGCATTCTGCTGATTTTCTTTAAAGCTGGCGCCAGTTGTTGAACTTTTATTTTTATTTTTTGTATTCTGGGCACCTTGGCGCCCAACATTGTGCCACATCCTTTGTTGTTGTTCTTCTCTTTTTATTTTGCTAATCTTTTGATCTTCTCTCCACTTCTTTCTTCTCCTCCCTCATCTCCATGTCATACCTTATTCCATGATCATCATCATAGCTCCATTTCAAGCTCCAAACCATTTCGTTTTCATCCAATTTGTTCAACTACAAAACAACACGAACACACACATCAAAACGCTCAAAAGTACTCAAAAACAAACTAAAAACTAAAAATTACGATTTAAAGGAACTTGTTTAATGAGTTAATTTCACTCATAAGTGATGAGATTATAATATGTCAACCTACTTGATTGAAACACAAATCAACTCAAAAAGAAAGTCATTTTTTCTTCAAACTAGTCATTTTATAAAGGTCAAAATATAACACTAATTTTAAAAAATTTCATTCAAAATGCTTTATTTATAGGCCAAATGTGTAGTATGACGTTATTAAAAATGAAAATGAAAATTACTTTCGCTTAATTGTCGACCTCTTCAATTCTATCCTCGTTGCCCATCCTATGTGTGTCTCTAGTCCCTTTTCTTATTTTAATTTCCTCATCCCGTCTTCCAAGATTCCTTTCAATCTCTATATTGTGAGTTTGAGAGGAGTTCACGAGTCTATTTAAGTTCTTAAATAGTAACTCAAGATTTTCTTAGCTGATTGACTTGACTATTAGATTATTAGATTGTGTGTCGAGTTCCAAGGAGGAAAGAGGAATGAGGGGTCATTTTTTACGTTTCCAACACATTATTTCTTCTTAAAAAATGGAAAAAAAAAATCAAGATGTAATGTGT
This sequence comes from Fraxinus floribunda, assembly GCA_903798395.1. Lineage (NCBI taxonomy): Eukaryota > Viridiplantae > Streptophyta > Magnoliopsida > Lamiales > Oleaceae > Fraxinus > Fraxinus floribunda. Next base: position 997 of record CAIGRS010135925.1, read on the forward strand.
TGATGTGTCAAAAATGTATTGATGTCTTTCTATTTGTTAAGACGAAGTTATACATTGAGATGTTAAATATGTACTTAGGTCTTAGGATAAGAGGGAAGCGAGAAGGGGATGTAACAAGAAAATATGTGTGAAATGACACTATAAAAATTAACGAAGATCCTTGATTAAAATAAAAACATATGGTGAGCCTTTTCGTTTGAATAATATGATGAGAAAAAGAGGTCATTTTGAAAAATATAATGAATTTTGTAATCAAGGTTTTTTTAAATTTTCTTCTCCAAGTTGGTCCTTGTTAAACAAATTCATGGTCTGAAAGGACTATATTTTTTCAAAATTAACAAACAAGCTATTTTATATTTTTTTCCAAAATCGAGCCTGAGGTTTTAAGGTTTAAGGTTTCGCTTTTCAAAACCCCATTGTCGCGCCCGGTAATTGCTACGCGCCTACACCACTCCTCTCCGCCACTTCCGCCGCACGCTACCGCGATAATTCTTTTGGTATTTGAAGATCGATCTTTTCTGTTTACCCGTTCTTTCTTCGTTTTTATTTTAATTTCTGTTGAGTGTGTTTTCATCAATTAACATTTTACTTCAGAATTGAAGTATAAATCAACCGGCTTCTTTATTGTAGGGATATGAGACTCGTTCGGAGTATGTTCTGGTCTCCCAACGTCCGCCACTATCGTCAATTTCGACGGCATATTGCAAATCCCCGTCAAGGTATACTTATATTTATGCACTTTTTTAAAAAAAAAAATAAAAAAAATTGTCTGTTGATTTTTTAATTGAAAAATTATCTGAAAATAAATCTACAACTGCATTATTTTTTAGTTAAGTTGAATGTACTATCAACTTGGAGCTGGAACTGATTTTTTTGATACCACAAGGCGTGTAAATAATTTATTGGCTAGAAAATCATAGTGCATGGGCGATCTAATTTATATTCTCTCAATTTATAATAAACTGGATAGTTAAACTAGCATTACATCTTGTAATTGAGATAATCCCTCCACGAGTGATTTGCATAATAATTTATTGAGTACTTCCACATGCAGTTATTTTTTCCAGCATTCTCTTCCTCCTCTTGATGTAACTCTTTAGGTAAGGCTTCACGCCCGCCTCGTTGTAAGGGGTTATGTCAAACCCCCCCCCCCCCACCCCCCACCCATCGACTCATGGGTAGGAGCATAAGAAAAAAAATAATCTGGCATTGCATCTACGCTTACGTAAAATGAGATCTGACATTCACTTATATTTCTATCTTTTTTGAGCTACAATAGAAAGAAGTTTTAGAAAAAGATAGGTGGAAAAGTGTGCAAAGCCCAGCAGAAGCGGAATGGTCTATGAATCATGATGCGACTAAAACCCCAGTCATTGTTTAGCTGCTCTTGTGCATTAATGGATAAGGAACTTAATAGTGCATCTTTGATGTGATACTCTTATGTTCTTTTTTTGTTTTTTTTCCTTGCTGGTAGATGTCCTATCCTTTAACTTCATTGTAATTATAGTAATTTCTTGTTTCCAATCCTATCTAAGTGTTAAAATGTATGCGAGTCACTTCATTTTTTCTTGTTTCTCAAATGTATTTCCACGAGGAACTGGCGTGTGCTGGTTAAAGGTAAATGTTCTAGAAATTTTTACGTGTCAGAAATATTAAAAATTTCAGAAAACTAAGATGTAGACTCATGCCTATATATTTCTCATATTTATTATGATAAAGTTTCTGACCAGTTTTTTGTGATTGGAGATTTGATGCCAAATATGACCCTTATTCCACTTCAGCTATACATGATAATAATTTTGCATTATATATATATAATTTTGATGGAAAATGTGTGGTTGAAAAAGAAGGAAAAATTATTGATGTGATGGAAAATATTATTTTATCGAGTAGAAGAATGTGTGGTTGAAAATGAGTAGAAGAATGAAAATGAAAATTTTAATGTATACTAAACATGGAATATATATATATATATATATATATATATATATTGTGTGCATGATCTCATTAACTTGAGAAAAGCACTGAATCTTATGAAATTTCTTATCAAGAAATAATTTGGTGTTCTGTTATTCTAATAATGTATCTATTTGGGTACATCACAGTGTACATTGAGACATCCAGTATTGGGCATAGGTCTATTATAAAGTGGCGTGGAAGATTATTTTCTGCTTCTGTTCCTTCTGATGCAACCGAAATCAAAAAATCTCGTAAAAAGGTCTCAAAGGATGAACGTAGAGCCATGGTGGAAAGTTTTGTTAACAAGTATCTTTCTTTCACCCTTGCTTTCTTTTCAGTTGCAAGCTTATGTTGACATTGTTTTCTGCAAGCTGCATATGAATACATCGGAATGTGTTCTTTCATTGTTTATGTAGAGTATCTCTTGTATTTCTTTGGACCTCTTATGATCAGTTTGAAGAGACGCTGATGCTTGATGCCAAATGGAATCTCAGTATTTTATTTTGTTCTCAACTGACAGAACAGTGTGTAACCACATTTCTTACTTTCAAAAAGTGGTCTTTTGCATCAATATAGTTGATGAATTGTTTGCCAAATTTACAATAAATATGCCTTGAAATTATCAGAGTTTTGTACTTGGTTATTACTCTCTCAGAAATCATATTAGTCAAAAGATGTCAATCAAGTGCTATTCTTGCCTTGCTGAACACGCATACCCAATGAAGGGGGTAGCCATACTCCTGTATTGCAGTAAGTTTGCAATTGTGTGATTTTACGATCATTACTCATGTTTATTAGACTTCTCGCCTAAGTTATATAGGACTAAAAACTCTAGATAAATCATTCAGAAATCTAGCGGTGCGTGTGAGAACTAATTTGGTATGGTTATTGAGTTCTTTTATTATGTTATTGATGATATTTCTATATGAGGGTTGTAATATATAAGTTAACATGTTCTACTGGTTGGCAGGTATAAAGCCATGAATGCAGGGAAGTTCCCAACTGCCTTTAAGGCTATGAAAGAGGCTGGTGGCTCTTACTATGTAATCAGGCAGATCCTTCAGGAGCTGGAATACAACTCTAAAATGTCATCCATGGGCACAAAAGATTTAAGTTCAGTGGGAAATTATAGTATGAAGAAGAATGAGATGTCAACCGAAGAGTTGTCGAGCGGTTCTTCAGGCAATGCCGCACAAGTTTCAGGCAATGTATCTACATTCGATGCAAATATTAGTGAAGACGGTCAAATCTATAACGAGAATTTGCTGGAGAATCAAAATTCCAACTATGTTGCTACTAAACCTCATCGAGGAGTAGGAGAAGTCGACAAAATTTTGCATTCACATCCTGAGAAACCAGAGGATTATGTGAAAGAAGAGACAGTATCTGATGATACGCTGAAATTTGATGGTCTGAAGCCCAAAGGTCAAAAAGGGAAGTCATCAAGGTAATTCTCATTATTTCTAGCTTATAATGTGACATGTTATGTCGGTGTGTTCTTAAATTTGGATTAATTATCCGGTGCCCTGTCAGCAATAGCTCAGATTACTTTATATTGTGATGCTTATTATATTTGAACTATACCCTAAACTTGGAATAGGTATGCTATGACACAGGCACCTGATGGAATTTGCCATCTGTCATTCTTTTTCCTCAAGGCAGGCTGAAATCTGTGTGTATATACGTATATGCATGTACTTATATAGAATAGGGTTCCAGAGGGAGTATCCGATCCATCGATAAGTTATATTACGAAAATTACTATATAATTTTACATGGAAAATCGTATTTTCCATGATTTGCTAAAAAAACGTCATTGTTTTTTACCTAGGGAATTGTACAGAAAGCCAAGTGAAGATGCAGAACCTGAAGGAAAATCATCAGTTTGGGAAAATTTGAAGTCTCTTGCAAATGGATTTCTGGGTATATGGAGGAAACGTTAGTACTTTTTTGTAGATGATCGTTAAAGATTTGAAGTTGTGTTGTATTAAAACTGCCAACTGGACTTTTTCATGCTCAACGCTCGCACCCAGTCGTTAATTCATTCCCATGTGCATCGTGATGCAAGTAAGGGTTATCAATATCGAAGAAAGAAGACGAAACTGGCCTCCAGAATGATTATGTAGGTAGGCATTAACCTTAAATTCTGCGTAAATGACAATTGATACGAAGGCTGGATGATTTTGTGAAGATATTTGTGACTTAGATTTATGTAGAGAGAATCTTAGTTTTCATAATGTAATTGATAGCATTGGAGGTAGTTATGGTGGCATTGGAAGGAGAAGTGCTGACCTTGAATTGTACAGGAAATGCCCAAAATTATCTAGTCTAAACTCGTGAATAAATTTTTCTGAAGTTCGTGCAATTGGCGAAATTTGATGCTACTCAGCAAACAATTAAAGAACAAATATGTAGAAAATATTTGGTTGTTGAAAAAATGTATATCAAATTTCATGTTCAAAGATATGTTTACAAAGAAACTTCTTACACTCGCAACAATCAAGAAATATAAGTTATAAACTCTGAAATCCACGTTCACACAAATTTTCAACTACCTTCCAATGTTGTTTCCACAGCAGCAGCCACAGTACTGCTAGCAGAAATCGTGTCAACAACGGAACCACTGGCAACCACCTCGGTATTGTCCACGCTAGTTGGTGTTGGGGAATTTGACCCACCCAGAACCCCTTCATCCACTTGTTTAGTTCTATTCAATGCATTGCAGTGGGGACAATAGTAAGTTATGTACGGAAAGTCCTCTTTCCTTGCAAGCCCTGCAAACATGAAAAGAGAACACGCATGACCTATGAAATCCTACATCAAAATGCTACTCCAAACAAATAACTAGTTATTGTTTTACCATTATGCATATGGCAGTTTCCACATATAAGTGCATAAGATTGTGTGGGGTCCTCCCCCACAAGCAATGCAGCGATTCGAGCAAGCCATCCCCCTTCTTGTGAAATTCCACCTGTTTGAGGGCGATGTTCAACAACCAATTGTTGTTGCTGAGAAATATCATCAAGGCCGCCCTCAAACTCCATTTTATTAAGCATGCCTTCTTCAGGATGGTACATAGATGCAGTCTCTGGGCCTTCAAATTTAGATTTAGATGCCTTCCTGTTACGAAGTCCGGTAGTCCTTGCAACTTCCACATCATTGCTCTTTCCAGTAGGGGCATCCATCTTATTCTCTTCCTCCACATATACTTTCAGACCCGAATCAGCGCCCAACTTGGATGCAAGTACACTTGCAGCGGCTGCCTTGGCTGCCGGGTCAGGGTCGTACCTCTGCACTGAAGACTCGATATAAGGATCTAATCTAGTACATTCCAAATCAACTATAAGAGGGATGGCATGTTGGTTATAAGCACGTCACGGAAACCCAACTTAGAGCATGTTTGCTTAAATATGTTTTAAAATAAATAATTATTTTATTGGTCAAAGATAAAAATGCTCACAGTAAGGTAAGAGTTACTTTTAAAAAATAACCTTTTCTAATTAGAAATAAGAAAAAAGTTTTCCAAACATATTTAAAGACAAGAAATTAGTTTAGAGATAACTGTAGTACTATTATTAAGCTTAGCCAAACATGCTCTACTGAGAGAGAAACCAAATTTCTAGCCTGACTATTTCGCAACCACTTGCACTGCTAGCTTAGTGCAAACTCCATTCATGAAGAATAAATGAATTAATAAATGCAAAAATGCAGCTAGCTTGCAGTTGTCACCTGTATAAGCTGTTGGGTAGTGTAGTAATTTGTCTTCTCTTTGAGTTCATCTATTTTTGCTTGCCTCTCGGTCCGAAGCTTTTCCAAAGTCTTATGGTCCTTCCGATCACCTAAGAAATCGTGTGTGAAAATAGGAAATAATTTAACACCACTTATCTTACCTAAGATAAAAAAAAGAGAATTGGCAAGCTTTCCTTAAAGAAGTGCACTCGTGGAAAAGTATGTATGTAAGATCTTTTCAGAACATTTCTAATTACCTTTTGCAGCAAAAACAAGTACCTAAAGGTCACAAAACCTTAGCATTGAGCCAACTCCGACAATCATATATGAGAAGGTATTGAATGGAATATTTCAAATTCAATAAATAAAGTTATCCTAATGATCCAATAGACCCAGAAATATCCACTTATCTCAACCTATTAACTCAGTTACATCAGATCCTAGTTCAACAATACAAATTCCCATATTTTGGATCTCTGACAAAACATGAATTCCAAAATGAGGTCATGTAATGACAAACAATATACTATATCACTGCAAGCAAAGGTTGTTAACTCTTTTAGGTCTGTTTAGTGTAAGAATGGCGTTGATTCATCCATGGACATATTTCACATAATACTCCGTTCTATTCATATTGCAAAAAGTTAGCCTTTTCATTATGAACTGAAATTGATTAACCTATCAATCTTAGCATTTAAATTTATTTTCTACGAAAAAGCAGTAAAGCATTATTACACACATTAAAGGCAACCCAAAACATGGACAAATACATTAAAACGCAAAAAAAAATAAAAAAAAATAAATTTAATATGGTATAGGTAGAAAAAACTAAAACTCACTAATGAGGTTCATAAGAAGTGCAGAAATAGACCGGCTGGAATGCTTACCCATTAAAACTCACTAATGAGGTTCATTACAAGTGTAGAAACAGACTGGCAGGAATACTTACACATTCTTGTGAAGCTTCCTACTGCTGAATAAGAAATGAAAGATAATGCTGGCAGAAGAAACATAGGCAAGACTCGCAATGCTCTCATTTTCCAGTTCAAGTCTAATGATCTTGTAGTCATGATAGCATAACCCACTGCAATTAACTGAAAATAAAAAAATATGATAACCTCATACTAAGCCACAACACTCACAGAAACAAATTACATTATGTGAGCACGGGAACAAACATAAATGCTATACTTTCCAACACAAACATTAAGGATCATAGTATAAATCCTTAATCCATATATTTTGGTAACAAATGAACCAAATTTACACAGTAATTCATTATAAAAAGTTGTGAATATATAGCATGTTCATAAAATATAGAATCTTCAATAAGAAAAAGACTTGTAAAAATGCTATTCATGCAAAGGCCTTTTTGCTGATAATAATACCTTTTTGACCAATACACTTCTGGGGAAGTCAGTATCAATACGGGAAACTGTACTGCATTCTTATACTATTCCTTTACACAATCAAATTTGAGAAAGATTAAATTGATGAAATAGAATAAAGTTTCAAGCTTAGGCCTTCTCACCAGTGTCAGGACCGAGCCCAACTAAGAAGCAATTATGCATTCTCGTATAGCATCCATCACAGTTTGTCGATCGGGTAGTAGTCAATATTCTATTACTTTTCAGTTATACATTATCGTCAGACAAGCATCACTAAAGGAGAGTGCTCCTCAAGTAGACAGGCATTGCCTTGTTAAGTTGGCCCAAGTTTCTCCATCCTTGCACTTGTGTTTAGCCAGGTTAGTATCAACTTCATCTCTTGCAGCCACTAAGACCCTCTGAGTGACCCCATAAGGCTTCAGCTCTTTTTTTTTTTTCATTCCATTTTTTGTATTTCCAGTACCAGTGCTTCCACAACAAGAATAAATGGTTAATATCAACTTCATGTCTTGCAGCCACTAAAACCCTCTCAGTTACTCCACAAGCCTTCAGCGCTTTTCTTTCTTTCAATTTCCAATACCAGTTCTTCCCAAAAAAAGCTTAGGAATATATGAGAAAGAAAGTCCCCGTCTCAACCCTCTCGTGCTAGAGAAACATCAAAATGGGAGGCCATTCAACGCCATAGCGAATTTGACAAGATTCCATATCCCGTCCATTTAAACACATGAAATAACTAAATACGAGCACTAAATTGCAGTTTGAGGCGTGGTGAAGTACGCATAAGAATGTGCATTTTCAGCAAATTTTCTGTTTGCATAATTTCAATCACTAGAATCAAATTTGTAGACTTGTAGTCATGACACATGGATGATGACATAGAGATTACAGAGCTGATGACACGGTCCATGGATTCAAAACTGAACTTCAACATGCTTGATTATAGATATTTTTCGTAATAATAAAAGGGCTCCACACTTAAATTCTTGGACCTTTATAGTAGGGAATGAACACCGCCCCTAAGAGGCAAGCTGCATTTTGTGTCTAGTGTTCTCTTCACCTGTATTTTTTATTTTGTATATATCATTTAATCAATCAAATTATATTCTATCAATACTCAAAAGGCGGTCTCGCACCTTCGATTTTTTCTTTTGTTTATATTTTTCGAAACCTCGCACCTTCATTTTTAAAAGATACTACTATCTCTCCTTGATTGCTCCCACTTAACTGCCAAGGGAAGATCGCATATTTCTTACAGTGAAATGACAAGGAAGATTTTATCTACCAGATTCCCATGTTTTGAATCAACATACTCATTTGGTGATGACACTGGAAGTCCAGAAATGCTGGAGACAACCCAGAATGTGAACAGTAAAAAATAACCTTACATGAGAAAAAATCATGTACTAGGACCCTTCAAGAAGCTTGAGTGGAGACTTTGCCTCTGAATCTCATTTTAATGAGATTATTCAGCCTTTCTACATTTTGCTACAGGAAAATAACCATTAAAAAATTGTAAACGTAGGACAACTTCGTCAGACACAGATAAATATCAACTTTGCCGTTGGAAGCATGGTGGAAGCTGTAAAATCCCAATTTGATGCATGCATAGTGCTACATCTAGTAAGGCCAAGAGTAAGGGAACAAGAAGTTCTGCTCCCACCTTCATGAAGTAGAATAACTAATATAAATGACCTCAAAGTCAAAAGGAGACTAGTCTTTCCTTGAAAAAGGAAAGTGTGGAACTAGAAAAAAGAAAGTTGCAATGCCTTCTAAATCATCAAGTCAGTTAAGGCATATATTAATACTCTTCTCTTTATCAGCCAGACATTTGAGTTTTACGAAGGGCAGTATCCTCCATCTTATCAACTGATCTTTTCATCACCAAGCGAAGTCAAAGGAGCTTGTAAGTTAACAAAGTTCGAGACTTGTTCCATTCGTCAATTGATTTATAACAACAGAGTGATATTGAGTGGGAAATTACAAAAGACTTTTTAAGAGTAATAATGATTTAAATATGCATGATCCCAGTGAGAAAGTTAGAGACAGAAAGATAGTATACACTCAGTATTGCATAGAATCTGAATCATATGTTTGATGAAGTTCTTATTCATCCAGAAAATAAGTGCAACTAAATTCATTTCCATAAAACCATGTGCTTGCCATTCAGAATGTATTAAATGTTATTCTTCTATAATTTACTAACAAACAGATATAATTTCATAACACCTCCTTTTAGAAATGAGAATAAAGAAAAGGTGACTGTAATTATACATTTTTATTTGATAATTGGTCTTCTACTTGTTGTCTATAATTCCTTCCATCCAAAAAACATCAATTCTCCATTTCTAAAAGGAACACCATGTCTATGACATCAAACATTTTGGCAATTTTTTTCCTGAGTGTAAGAGGGTCATATTTAATGCATATCTATGAATAACCGAGTAACAAAAAATCATATAGGAAAGGCATTTGTACCAGCTTATTTGTAGCAGTCACGACACATCATCATGAAGATGCAATAAGTGGCAGCCTCAAAAGAAATGGGGGCAATTTGATAAAATTTCAAATTTGAAAAAAAAAAAAAAAAAAACTTTTATACGATACAAGAAGGAAGAGATCGAGTGCATGAAGCATCATTTAAACTGCAGAATCATAAGTCTTCACGAATGAAGAGGAGAAAAAACAAGCGGGTGGATGCCTTACATGAATAAAGGAGCAGATGAAGCTGATGAAAAAAAAAGGATGGGCAACTTTGTGCGAGCCACGTGTGGTGACAATCGAACGTACACTAATGAGGAAGTTCACATCTATACATCTAGTGTGGAGCTTGGCCCTACACACCTTATTTGCATCATGATCTATGGGTCTACTGGAGCTATTCACTTTGATCAATCAGTTGAGATTTGGACATTAAAGTTTTCATGAGTACTAGGAGTGAGAAGATATTAAGAAAAATCAAGTTCTTTTTGAAAAATACAAAGGACGAACTCTATAAGAGAAGTAATGGGCTACATGATTTGAGTGGGTGGACACTGTGAATTTGAATTAGTAACAGCCATTAGCAATATTTTCTTCCAGCGGGTATAAATTTTTAACTTACCTAGTATATGTTTTGAAGAATTACCAAACTTTTACATCCATATGGTAAGGTGATAGATGTGCTATGCAAAAGTGGTTATAGTAAGGCTACGATACTATATGCAGCAAATCACATCTCCATCTCATCAATAATTTGAATAGCATGGAGAAGGGCTGATGTACCTCCAATAGTACAGAAAATATAATGAGATTACGAGCCATCCACCGCCAACGCTGAGAACGTCTTCTAATTCTGGCAAGAACAGCAACCTCTTCCTTGGTTATGTGTTGCAGTCTCTTCTCAAAATCATCTCCACGTAATCTAAATAGTGCATTCCACATTCTTGATAGTATTCCCTTCTTCTTTGTCGTCTTAACCTCGGTGTCTGTAGATGTAGGGGACTCCCCAACATCCTTTTTAGATTCTTCAGCCATTACCTAAAGATCGTGTGCCAAATTAGCTCCAGTAACTGCTAATTTATTCATATGATTAATTTGAATCCTCTATGCATGAAATGTTCATGTGACAATTAGCGTAAATACTGGATGTTTGAGTAAGTTTCCAAGGCTAAACCATCCAGGGAGAGAGCAGCTAGTCAAATGCCTAATCAAGGGTTAAGTGCAGTAGAATGATTGACACCAGTGTAATATTTGTCTAATCACCAGAATGAATTTCCTATTCAAAAAAGCTAATAATAACAAATCACCAAAAGTGAGTAGCTTTGACTAGATTTCTTTGGTCTGCACATCTACATAATCAATAAATTTTGTTTAGAATAATTTCAACTTTCGAGAGAAGGGGAGAAGGGATTCTTTCAGGTGAGACACTAAATTATGCTATGTAGATTATACATACCAAACAGTGATGCTTTTGTAATTCACATTATTTATTTTGACTAGCCAAAATAGTAATTATATAGGAAAAATGCATTTTATTTTTTAAAAAGAACAAACAAATCGAGGTTTAGAACTATTTAACTAATTGAAATAAGAAAATGTTTACCCAACCTAGATAATCGGATAACCAGTTATATTTCTTAAATTTTATCCAGTTTAAGAAAGCTAGTTTGAAATTATATGTTATAAAGCAACAGATCGATTTAATCTTCTTGATAATGTTGAACAACATTGACCGTGACAAGAAATTAATTTTAAGAAAAAACACTCAACTTAGTGAATATCAGCAAAACGAAAGATGGACACAAAAATCAATGCGTTTTATAGGAACGAACTAACGCGGAATTTATAAAAACTCTAAGACGGGGATGCAGACATGAAAAATAACAAAGTCGACTTCAATTTCAAGGATAAATTCAGATCCACAACGTTAACCCAAAGAATATACCTAAATCATTCAAATGCATGTATAATTGTAAAACACACACACACACACACAAAATGATAATAATCGGATAATTGAATTCCTAAACCTAAAAAATAAAAAATCAATCCAGCAGAAATTAAATACTCAACACTTATAACATAAAAGGAATCGAAGAATTTATATTTTTTACAACAAAAATAGATGAGAATTTAAAGAGAGAAAAATTGAGAATGTATAGGTACATACCAGATGAATAGAAGGTCGGAATTACAATAGAAATTGGATCAAACCAACAGAGTATATTAAAGTTAAAATAGGTGAAGGCGTAAAGAGAAACTGCTGGAACCTCTCGGTGGCGTCTTCCTTTTATTCATTTTCACTGCCTTTTTTCCAAAATGGAAAAATGATATGCAGTAGTCACGTAATGGCGCGTACAGGTGTATCGTATCTATTAATATTATTATTTATAAATTGGGTAATCAGTCACTAAACTTCTGGAAAAATATCAATTAAGTTATTAAATTTTAATTTATAGCGATTGAATCGCCAAACTTCAATTTAGTTACAGATTTTACAACTTTTTTACATTCCTCTTCCAAACTGACGAAACTTTGCTTGATATAATCTATCTTTCATGTAATCTGCAGTTTGATTATAATTATTGTTGACTTTAACTTAGATTTTAATTCATTTTTTAAGTTGAACCAAACATGAACTATATATAAGAATGTGGTGAGTGATCATTAACCACAATTACTATCTAAATGTGTAGCGATGGTTACGGAAAATGACGATATCCGTCAATGTTACATCTCTTTAATTTTGTTTTCTGAAAAATATATTCTTGTGCCTTTGTTGATCGCAAAGCAAAGTCATATTGAAAATTATTCTCTTAAAACTCAAACGGATACCTTTAATCATTAGCCTTCATTTTTTCTTTTATGCAATGAACTTTTTATATTTTCAGCAATATTACCACAAACAAATTTACTGGCCATATCAGTGATGGCACGGAAAGAAAACCTTGTTTGTCAACTGCCACTATGAAATGTTTCCAAGTAGTCAATGTGCTTTCAAAGTTATTTCTCAAAAATACTGTGTTTGTCAACTGCCACTATGAAATGTTTCCAGGTAGTCACTATGTTTTCAAAGTTATTTCTCAAAAATACTGTGTTGTTCTCCATCAATGATTCTGTTTGGTACGCCATCAAAATTGGTAATTTCCAAATGGAAGGAGATGGAATAATGGACGGAAAACAACGTTAAAAGTACAATGATATTTGAAACAACATCGAAAGTAGTGACTATTGAGATATTTAACCTATGTCAGCATATTAACTAGCAGAAAGAACCAGTTCAGCACCATATAACCTATTACACACCGCATTCGTCCATGATATCTACTGTTCAAAAGCAGGAATCAGGTTTAAATATGGGTGAAAAAGTAGTAGAAAAGAATTTCTTATTAACAAAAAGACGAAAGTGTTCGCATAGTCAAGATACAAACTATCTAAAATATTCATCAGAAAGAACATCACCAGAACAGATACATTCTTTGAAAAGGGAGATATCCAAATTCAAATGCTTCCTCCATCAGTAGGTTCATCAGTGGTCATCCCTGTCAAAAGTGGGGTAAGGGTATGTGCTTCTTCTTCAAGCAAGTTGTTGTTCACTTTGCTGTAAAAACAATCAAAAGGTGGGGAAGAAGAAAGCGAAACAACAAAAATAATGCTATTCAGTTAACAAAAATATAACGAGATCAAATATTCTGTATGTAGTCAAAGAACAACGAAGTATCACGGACTAAATGATAATATTTTTTTCAAAAACAAGTTAGTTTTAACGCAAAGCATGTATTAGTAAAACTTCTCCGCACACGTTTCTTCAGAATACAAAAAGAATTCCAAAACAATGTGCTCCTCAATATGTGGGTGCAGAAAAATGTTATCAGAGACTGATGTTAACAAATGACAACAAACTTCATTGCCTAAAACAGATGACAATTCTTTGAACTTAAAAAGGAACAAAGCAATCCACGAAATTTTCCAGTAAATAAAAATCAGTTACTGAAGGTCATCTTTAGTATTATGGAAATATCAATTTTTTTTTATTTTTTTTTTCATTTTAGAACAAAAGAATGTATTGCAATAAACAGAGAAGTGTCACAATGAAATGATGAAATGGCATGCATGCACATAAATGACAATCCTTAAATGCCTAGATATGTTAACACAAACACAAAGTAATCCCGGAGACAAAAATGTATGCCCCAATTAAGTAAAAATGTGTCTCATAATGCTACATAAAGTGTTAAGAAAAAGACACTTACTCGCATGTTCGCGTATTGTGGCCCAGGCCTTTGCACCTGCGACACTGGAGCTGGCGTTTAATGCTATCCATAAGTTCAACTGGTTTAATCTTTGGTTTAACTCGTCGTTTAGTAGGAGGAGGAGTAACAAAAACTTCACATTTTTCTGGTTTCTCCACGTTTGGTATTGGGTTGATTGACTCCATGTAAGTTAAGCGGTAAGTGTCAGTCATGAAATATCTGGAGCAATAGTCGTATGGGGTCCTACCAACGCATTCAAAAACAGCAATAGCATGGGAGCAAGGTAATCCAGTAAGCTGCCATCCTTTACAACTACAGTCCCATTTATCGACATCAACCAAGTCAACAACAGATTCACCACGAACCTCAAATGTGCCATTTCCAATTGATTGTAATACTTGGAGAGATTGTGCTTTAGCCGTCTCATTCTGAAGCTTGTCCTCCATACAAGGTGTCAACCTCGTAACCCAATGACTGGATTCAAGTCGTCTTCTATACATCAATTCCATAATCTTACCACGCAATACATCAACCATCTGAGTTATTGGAAACCCATCCACCTCAGATACCCAACTATAGAACTGTTGACCAAAGTTGGATGTCATATGGTTGTATCTTGCACCACCAAAAAATGCATTAGACCAGTGTTCGGGTTCGCTCCCAATGACCCAATCATAAGCTTCAGCTGATATAGCTTTTATATTTTCAAGACAGCGCTCAAAAGCCTCAAGTTTTGCTGAGTAAGCAGCAGCATATAAATCTTGAACCAAGAGACGTCTTGCATCATGTGAAAGTCCTTTCACATCTTTATTAAGTTTTTCAGCAAGACAACGTAGACAATAACCATGATAGCACTCTTTGCCAAATATATCAAGCAATGACTCTCTTATACCTTTCTGGAAATCAGAGACAAAAGTAATTTGTTCTGATGTTGAAAAAGTAGATTTCAGTTCTGACAAGAACCAATGCCAGTTATCCTGAGTTTCTTCGTCTACCACAGCAAAGGCAACAGGAAAGAAATCATCATTCCCATCTGCAGCTGTTGCTGCTAATAATATTCCTTGATATTTTGAGTAAAGAAGAGTGCTATCAAGAAAAAGAAGAGGGCGGCATTGACGAAAACCAGCTATTGAGGCATGAAATGAAACAAAAAGGCGATGAAAGCTTGAGTCCTCCTTAGTGTTTAGTGTAGCAAGACTACCTGGGTTAGTCTCCATTATCTTCTCACAGAAAAATGGTAAGTGAGAGTATGCCTCTTCATAAGAGCCCTGAAGCTGCTCACGTGCAAACTCCTTTGCTCGCCTTGCCTGACTATAGTTCAACTGAATGCCATAATCACGCTCGATTTCTTTGGCAATATCCTTTGGCTTGTAATTTGGAGAAACTTTCAATTTTTCCTTTATAATACTCCCTATCCATCCCCTAGTTGCCTGTCTAGCTTTTATGGTAGCTCCTCCACATGTGTGCTCGGCATTCATAATCTTAATACATATTAGTTGGGTAGCAGCCACCCTCGATGCATATATACGCCATGGACAGCCTTCCATTTTGCACTTGGCAGTTACACGATGGTTGTCATTTTTCTTATATTTGTAATCAAATCCATGTGCAATCGAGTATTTATGCAGCGCTTCACGGAATTCGGCAAAGCTATTAAATCTTTGGTCCACACCAGTGATGATGTTCTCCCACTGGGTTGCTGCTCTCCGATGCTTCTCTTCATTGCTGAATGGAGTCACTTTGAGTTGTGTAGTTTCAATAGGCTCATTCAAAACAATTGCATCATCATCTTGCATAATATCCATAGGATCATCAGAAGGAATCATTGCCTCTGACACAGTTGTTCTGCTTGACCTGCATAAAAAGCAGATAATAAGATTTTAAGCATTCAAAGGAAATTTTTGTAATCCCGTTGGTATCACATGTGCAAACTCAGTTTGGTCAAGTCTCAAGGCTCAAAACAAACATACTGGAAGACAAACTATATAAAATGTGTCTCATTTTCCTTCACGTGAAAACAGCATTGATAACATAGTATATCACAAGTCTAGAGCTTCGGTAACAGTAGTTTTTAGACCCTTTCCTAGTGATCGAAGCTTTCCTAGTTGGAATAGGCTTCCAAGTTTCAGTCTAGAAATTTTTGGAATTTATATTTAAAGTACAAATCATTAGTGTTTACTTCAGCCATCCACAATTTCCCTTATCTTTTCGATCTCTTTATTATCTTGTTGGTTGAAGCTGTTCTCTCATCAGTTTAGGTCGTTCTTTTTATTACTAGTATAAACAACACTCTGCCCTGGAGGTAGTATAAAAGCTTTGGTGCTTCTTCACGTATAAAAAATTAATAATCAATAAGAAACCAGTGCCATTTGTTACTCTAGTTGCAGGCAAAATCAAAGAGGTTGGTTCGTGCTAAGGATAGAATAAAAGGAATGGTACAAGTACCTACTAGCAGGCATGTTGGGCACATTCTGAGGACCAGCTACAAAGACCTCAACTTGGTCAGAATCCTTGAAGAAGTTGAGCATACGCTGGAGGTCCTTATTTTTAGATATGGTAATAAGGGTCTTTCTGTTTCCAGGAAGAAAATACTTGATCGTCATGCCATCAACATTGCATTGAAAATTCTCAGACAGTTCTTGCTTGAAATCTTTCAACTGTGTCTTCTCATCAATGCTCAGAGCATAAGCTTCCCCACCGGTGTAGGACAACAATCCATTATCTTTGTCGGCCACAAATTCACCTCCGGATTGGCATATGGCTATGATTTTCTTAGTTTCCATGAGCAGAGGACAAATGGATACGGTAAAACTTACGCAGATAGATTGGATCAAATATGAGTGCAACCCAGGACAAGTCAAGCAACAATTAGTTATGGGAAAGTGCCTCGCAAAATCGAACCTACATTCACAGATTAAAGCCAAAAAAATGAATAAATATTTAGAAACACGACCAATTTTCTAAACTTACCAGAACCCTATGTGTAAAATAATCCCCAGATCTACAATGGACCATAAGAAGCCAACAGACAAATAAATCATTGAAAACCCATAAGAATTCGAGTAAAAGATTACAAATGGACTGGCAAAACTTACACTTTCCCCACATGTAGAATGCAAGATTTGTGCCAAATATTTAATTAATTTCACGATTAGTTTTTTTATTTTTTCAAAATAAGGATAACAATTGAGGAATTCACAAAATAAAGTCTATGGGAAGATGACTTGCAGAATAAAAATCTTTGAAACACAACAATTTTCTAAATTTACCAGAAACCCTAAGCGTACGAAATCCCCATATCTATAGTTGACCTTAAGAACCGAACATACGAATAAATGATTAAACCCCATAAAAAATTCGAGTAAAATATTACAAACTAAATCGCAAAACCTAAACTTGCCCCCACACAGAGCAAAATGCAAGATATAAGCGAAATCTTCAATTAATTTCACAATGAGTTATTCTTTTNAAAAAAAAAAAAAAAAGGTCATTACCTCTAACGACACGAATTAATAGTAGAGTCCGTGAACTGAAATTAAGCTGAAACTTCTTCAATTTGCAGGGGGTTGTGTCCAATATGTATGCCGCAGCACTGGAATCAAAGAAATTAGGAGAGAGACAAAGAAACGGACCCTATATAGAACATCTTAAAACACATTGGGACTTGTAAAACTGGGCCCATTATGATTGTGTTGGGCCTAGCAGTCCACTAATTTAATAAAAATGAAATAATCTAGAAAAAA
>CAIGRS010135930.1:0-12947 GCA_903798395.1 Fraxinus floribunda
GTCTCTTTCCTTAAGCTATTTGCTAACTTATTTGACTTGCGAGTTGATTTGGCATCAAGGTGGAAGTTGTTGGGTATTTTAGTGATGCCCAAATAACCTCTAAGTAATGATAAAAAATTGGTTCCCGTTTATCTTCTTAGGCTATAAGCTCGAGATTGAAGAATATTAAAATCCACATCACAAAAGTAAGAAGTGGAAAAATATTTTTCATTTTCCATGAAAAATTAAACAAATCAAACAGGGCGTAAAGGAAACTAAAGTGAGATGTTACAATTTAGGTAGGTGGCAACAGCTAATTTATAGCTCGTGCAAAATTATAGCCTCAAAAAAACCCTTAAAACAGCTCAATTAGTGTTAACAATAGGACCACTAAATACAAGGGGTCCGCGAATTCCCCACGCTTTTTCTACTGTATTCGTTCCAATAAAAGGCCCAAAAAACTTGACTCATTTTCACAAATCCAAATTAAGAAACCTAATTCTTGTAATGCATGGCCAGTCATCCCAATGTACGTCACGATGAACAACCACCAAACCCTTTAATCATACCTAGCCCACACGACAATTGTGAAAGCCCCTTCCAGTCACCAACCACCACCACTGCCTCTCCGTCCGGACGACACCCTATCTACCGGGGAATCAGATTGAGGAGCGGAAAATGGGTGTCAGAAATTCGAGAACCGCGTAAAACTACACGTATATGGCTCGGGACGTACCCCACCCCAGAAATGGCTGCCGCAGCCTATGATGTGGCTTCTTTGGCATTGAAAGGGCCCGACACCGCTGTGAACTTTCCGGATTTAGTTTCCACTTATCCACTGCCTGCTTCTCAATCCCCAGCCGATATTCAGTCTGCAGCTGCTAGTGCTGCAGCAGCTATGGCACCACCGCAGCAAGAGGGTGGGGCCCAGGCGGCGCTGCCACAAAACCAGTCTGAAAATGAAGTTTTACAAGAATTTGTCGACGAGGAGGAACTTTTGAACATGCCGAATTTGCTGGTGGACATGGCAGAGGGCATGCTTGTCAGCCCACCTAGGATGAAATCAACCGGGGACGATGATTCGCCGGAAATTTCAGAAAACGATAACCTTTGGAGTTATCGTTGAACATATAATCAGTAAAAGAATTGCATGATCGATTAAACAATTGGAATAATAGTAAAACCTTGTGATTCGACCAATTCCTCCATGTTGGTTTGGACCCTTCTACTTTTTTCTCTTTTTTCTTCATTGTATGTGTTGGAGCTTTTCATTATTTTTTTTTTTTCTGTGGGGGGTTTTTAAGCTTCTTGTTGGGCAGGGATTGGGGTGGTGGGGGTTGCTAGGGTTAATATAATGAGCCTGTATTTTTATTAATGAGCTGATCAGTACTACTTGTTTGGCCTTAAAAACTGCACTTACAAGTAATTTTTTTTTAACTTAAAATTAAGAAATAAACATTATTTAAACGAAATAAAAATTCTTAACTTTTAATCACATTAATCATGAAACCCAAATGCTTATTTGAGTTTTAGAGGACCGACTTACTTTGAATTCAATGACTTTAATAATATATTAAGACAATAGTCTCATCTTAAAATATTTAATTTGGCTAGTCCAAACCCAAATTATGAGGGTGTTTGGTGTGGATTAAAATCAAATTTTTAGTTGATTGTGATAGAAGTTTTTGAAATATGTAGTTTAAAAGATGTGGAATACATGAAAGATGTGGTTGATATTTATTGTTTGACTTTAACTTAGATCAAAATCAAATTTTAATCCGGTCCAAACATGTCCATATATTTATTTAGCGCAGCTTGTTAGATTCTGTCGAAATTAGAGTATTTTTTATTTTTTTTTTAGCAAAAGTTTATAATTTCAAATTCCAAATTACCTTATAAAATATTGTGTAGACTGGCCTATCATTTATTCAAATATATATATTTGATAAAAACGTTCAAATTATTCACTTCATTGTGGATTCCCATTTCGCCCTTCATGTGGAAGATGAAAAGCCGAAAATGCCACTTCACATAAATTACACAAATACTCAAGAAAGATAATTACAATAAAACAATAACTTTGATTAATTAATATTTTTATCGATCCTGATTTGGGACTAACGTGCTAAATTAATAATTCTATGAATTTATAAGATAATGCATTATAAAAAAAATTCAAATATATACATATTATTATTTTACTTCATAAATTAATATACTATAAATCCACATAACATTTATGGGCGGTCATACTAAAATATGTATTTAGGGTTACTTATTTTTTTTTTCTTGCAATTGATGCCAAATTTGTTTACAAACAGAATTGAGTAATATTTTGAAATTTGTATGTTATATTTTTAGAAAAGTAATTAGTTTTAAAGAAAAATTATATTTTTGAATTTTGTTTAAATAAAGTGAATGAAAATGGTTCATAAAATGAAAAATTTAATTCGGTAATTACAATAAAGGATACTAGAAATAGTGATGGCAAAAAAATTCGACCCAACCCGACCCGAATGCAGTGAGAAAAACCCCTCCCCGATGGGTTGGCAGGCTCCGCCTTGAACCGGCCTGCGTGAAAAAAAATAAAAATAAATAATTAACAACAAATTAAAAAAAAATAAAAAATAAATGGGGCAAGCGCGTGCCCCGCCCCTAACACGCCTCGTTGTCATCTCTAACTAGAAACAATATTCGTTCATTGATGATATTAATCTTTGATTGCTTTATAAATTTTTCTTGATCTCAAGACTATCAAGTTATCAAAGTTTTTTGTATTACGTTAGTCCACATCAACTATGTCTTCTAATAGGTTCTATTGAGACTGTTTCACTCGTATGAAACTTTCTTGACACAATATATATGTGATATTATACGTTATTAAAAAATAAAAGTAGAGTATAATTTCATGTACCATACTTATGCACAAAAAACGCCTTCAGGTATAAGTAGAATACGTCACACTCGTTTAAATCGTTCTTCTCTTAATTTAGAGATAATAATGGGTAGGGTCGAGATCGAGACAATCATTTCCATCACCCAGCCCGTTGAATATTTTTGTCTGCTTCTTCCGTCTCCGTACTTGGTTAAGGCGGGGCGAGTTAGGGACAAGGGCGGGGGAGGGGGCTTGCCCCTTTTACCACTCCATCTATTTTTATTTTTAAATTTTTTGCTTTTATTTTTTTAACGTTTTTAGCTGGTAAAAATAGTTACCTTTTTCAAATTGTAGAAAATTCATATTTTTTCTAAGAATGATGATAATTCTTTTCTTTTTATAAAATAAAAAACTTATATTTTGGAATAAACTTTAAATTGGACAGGTAACAGGGTGGGGATCAAATTCCATGTACTACCCCGTCCCTGTATCGGGGCAACGACCCTTATCTCGTCCCTACCCCATGTTCTCGGTTAGGTGGAAAATTCCCGTCCTATTCAAGACAAGACCACGAGTATCATGCATAAAACGGGTTCTTTTGTCATCCCTATCTTAATTGATTGTGTGTTGATATTATATCCTTTATCGATGCAAAAATAATTTCTTACTGGCCCAGAAGAATTTAGTGAAGATCTGAATATTCTAAGTTTACTGATAACATCTCATAAAGAACACCAAATCCAGGGAAAAAAAAGTTAGAGATGGAACCAATGATTACATTCTAATAATTATACTTTGAATCTAAAATAGAATAATCATTCATCATTGAAGAGTATTATAAAGAAAAGTAAACCATTGTTAGAGACCATAAACGAACAATATTGATTTCATTATTGTTGTGAACATCAGAGTTTTCCGTTTCGGTGTAGTTAAAAGCTCACTTGGCTGGCTAGGTACTTAACAAGTATTTTTATTAAAGATTCTCACCAAGACAAGTATGAACCATTCTTTAGAGACCATAAAAGGAAAATATAAAGGCTTCATTTATTAAAATATAACTTTGCTTGCAGCTTGATAGGTACACAACTTCATATAAAACCTTCCGTTTTGATATAGGTTGTGGAAGGAATTGGGGCAGGTTAAATTAACCATGTCGTAATTGCTCTAAAGTGGCTAAACACAAAAGGTAGAAACAGAACCCCTCAAACCATTCTCCAATTTTATTTATTTATTTATTTTTTGTGGGTACATAAAGTTAAGGCTAATCGAATACTTAGCAGTGCCATGTCGAGTCAGACGATTTTAGAGCATCTCCAAGAGACTCTTTAAACATGAGATGCTCTCTATTTTAAAGAGTCAACATCTAAAATCATGCTCCAAGAGACTCTTTAAATTAACATTTTAATTTAGAGAGTGGGTTTGGCTCTCCCTCCAAATTTGGAGAGCCAAACCCACTCTCTATAATTAAATGCATTCAAAAAATTTCAATTTTCAATGTAGAAAAACCATAAAATAATCTAAATAAAAGCTAGTTAAAATAAAATAAAAAGAAAAATAATAAATATTTCTTGAAAGTAGTAAAATTAAGTGTTAAATATAAAGAGTTTGTTGGAGTACTTCAAAATTTTAACGCTCTAAATTTATAGATGCTCTCCAAATGATAGAATATTCTCTTTAAAAATAAGGAGTCTCTTGGAGACGTTCTTAGCTTATTTGTTTTTAAGGTATTTTTGAGCACACTTTAAAGGTTAAACATGTTGTACTAGTCACTATCTTAAGAATTTAATGACGATGTTAAATATTACATAGCACGTGCCCCCACCTTTTGAAAGTGAATCCTCTATTTTCTTGCTTGTCTCATCAGCTATGGGTTGTCTCTTGACCACTCTGACGCTTGGGGAGAAATAAGTACGAAATACACTCTAATCATAGAAAAAGTATGCCAAATTTTAATAATTTATAGTACTGCAAATGAAATAAGCCATTTAGATCATGTAACTTACAATATATCATATATTTTCTAAACTACTTAAACTTGATAATTGTATCAACAACTTGTAGCAGATACAAAAGTTGAAGTTAAACAAAAGTACGCGGAAGTTAATCGAGGTATCGTGTCCAACTTCACCATGCTAAAATATGCGGTCAAAATATATTGTCCGACTATTCAAGTTAGATGTACATTTTGAGGTATAAAGAAGAATCTCCTCAGGCGATTCATTAATTAAACTAGAGTTGTAAAGACAATTAACAGATGGATCTGTCCAAGCCAAGCATTGAACTCTAAAGATGCTCAAATAAACAGGCACTATCTTCTTGAATGGAAGTGCAAGTGTCCCTCAAGTTGTCGCCTCACTCACAGTACAGAACATGTTTTTGGACATTGACCAGGCTTAGAACACTGTTACTTTGGCCCCATAAACAGCTGGACAGCCTAATGAATTCTCAATTGAGCTCTGCTACTTGGCCAATGCCCATCGGAAGGGTGGCAGGGAATGTGGTGCCCCCTATTGGAGGGGAGCCCCGCCAGGGCCACATTGGTCCTGGCCAAGCAGCTTTTTCCTTCTAAGTTTATGTTTTTTCGAGTACGTACAAACTGTTAAGCCATGTTGCCTTCTTTTCCACATTTCCAGGTGTGGTCCTGGCCAAGCAGCTTTTTCCTTCTAAGTTTATGTTTTTTCGAGTACGTACAAACTGTTAAGCCAGGCTGCCTTCTTTTCCACATTTCCACGCCTGCTTAAGTCAGTTCTAATTTATTCGAATAAAAAGATTAAAAGAATTTAATTTAAAGTCAAAAATTAATTTTAAACACACATTTCATGAAATCCATAATTTTTATCAAATTTTCAATCACATATTTCATCCATTTTTATTTTAAAAAAAATAAAATAAAAATAAACTAAACCAAACCAGTGTTATATGTACACAACAATTTTATAGCCACATATCCATGAGGACTGATCCAAATATTAGTTCACATTCACAGTTCATATAAGACACAGTTTAAGGTCACAAGTAAGATTACATACTGAGAATTAAAGCTCACAATTAAGGTCAAATACGAAGAATTACTGACCTCAGTCGCAATTATGCAAGAACTCAAAATCTTGAAGTCAAGTCGTGACATTATATAGTCAATTAGAGGTCCCAAAAAGGTTAATTAGAATTTCAGGTTCTGCAAAGTCACAATATTTAAATTGAAAATTCCATATAAAACGACAATGATGTTGAAATGTGATAATTCCAGACGGTAATGTCATGAAAATTCGAAGCATTAGTTTATCATAATCCGTCCGAGTAGATTTATGAATGCTAACCCAACCGTTGACTTCAAAAATGAACTCAATAGATGCCGAACCCATTCTTGCCACGTCAAGTACGGATCCGACACGTTTTTACCAGAACAAGTACGGTAATCAGCCTGGAATGGACTCGGGAGGCACTTTTCGGCAAGAAACGATATCGTTTTGGACTCCGACAGTGCGATTTGATGACAATCGCACTATCAACAATTGTCAAACTAATATAACAAAAAAATAAATCTCTCTTCTCCTTCAATGGAATATGTGGAAGGATAGATATAAAGGGTTTTGGATGTATATTGAGAATAACAATAACTTTTACTTTAGTTTCTATTCTACAACGATATGAAAGAGTAATGGAGGAATTGCTCAATGCTATTGTCTTGAATTTTCGAGAGTTTTTAGTACATGTATTTGGTCTTTTTCCTATCAAGATTCCAAACCTTTTTTCTTACAAGAAGAGGTTATTTATACTGCCATGGACGACGTGGTGGCCTTTGGATCAACACCACGTGGCCGGATCTCCTATACTAAAGCCTCACATCATTGTCTATTCCTTCAATTAATATTGACAAAATGTTAGTCGTTTTATATTGTAGGTTGACACACTGACACCCTGATACACTTTATTATAGACGTCACATCAATCTTTTTTGAGATCTTCAAATCTTCTGTTGTGGATCAGCATCGGCTTGAGTACTTCTGAAGCTATTGAGCTTCGGACATCTCATAAGGACCTCGGCTTGAGCTTCAGAGCCTTCCATAGGGTGTGGTTCAGAATCAGCTTCAATTCTCATAGAAAGGACTTCGAACGTTTGTTCCTTTTACCGTTTTGGCCTTTTTTTTTGACTTCCCTGCCGACTTTTCGCTTACGTAGCTTGTTATCCAAGTGGCGCTCTCATATAGAGCCTCGGAAATGAGGCATAACAATAGTCCCTCAAGTCTATGCATGAATATTTATGTAATGCATGGACTTCAAGCCTTGCTTGACTCCTGTAATGATAAGCTCCTAAATTAAGGAATAAGAGAGGAATAACTTTTCTATGTCACCCTAGGAGAAAAGCTAATCTAATTTGTGCAGATGTCTATATTATCTGAAGTGGCTTACTTGTAAGGAATTCTGCATTTCGGGTACTCTTTGGTAGAGGCTGGGTGGAGTGGGTCAGCTCAGAAGTTGTGCTTATGGAGGCTCTTCTTTTTCTTAGCCAACGTACCTTCATATATTGCAGAGGTAGGAAAGGTCTGACGCTTGCAAAGCCTTGGATTGATAAGTACGAGGAGCTTCATTAATTCCAACAAATCTAAGAAACACAAGGCGTCCCTAATCATGCCACCTCAATGATTTGATGTCGTGGTACATTCCTAAGAAAAATAACTGTGGCGGTACAATTCCCAATAAACACAACCGTCACTACTTTTAATATGCAATGATGGATGTTTCCCATGTTCCTCTTTCTATCCTAGATGCATGAGGGCACGTGTGGCAGACGTTCTAATCCAAGCCTTTGAAGATGAAGCATCGATGTGGTGGGTGGTTCAAATCAATTCTAGCAAATGAACGATTGGATAACCTGGACTTAGATCTAACGGCTGGGATTAAGTGGGTCTACCTATAAAAGGTAAAGGGTTTTAGAAGAAAATTTTTCTACTTTTGCACAAATTTTTGCCTTGTTGTTTTTTCAACTTTTCAAGTCTTCTGCTCCAAGAACTTTGCAAGTTTTCTTCTTCTTTAAATTCTTCCCAGTGTTTTTCTTTACCTCGAGTTCCTTTGAGAAAGTCATAAGTAATCTGTTTTTTCTTTTTCTGTACATTATGAAAATTCTCTGAGTTAACCTAGGAATCGATGGCTTCTTCTAAATTCGTCGGGGGGAAAGTAGATATTAGTAAGTTGGCGAGTGACTTGGATTTTTCAATTACCAACACTGCCAGCCTTCATAGTGAGGATGAAATAGTTTGGGGAGCAGATAAAATTCCATCCTCAGCATACCCGACCTACCTAGCCAACCATAGGGAAAAAATATAGGATTTCCTATGATATCGAGCTTCTTTCCCCATCTCCCAACAAGCGATCCCCTCATCCTAGACCAGGCTGCATCGCTGTTAGCAAGTTTCTCTTGAAGAGGGGCTCCACTTGCCTATTCATCCCTTTTTTCGATCCGTTCTTAGGCTCTATGGCCTCACCCCTACCCAACTCATCCCAAAAGCCTAGGCCCAACTAGTGGGTTTTTACTTCATTTAGAAGAAGGCTTCTTTGGGTGAGAACTCGTCCCTGCATGTCTTTCGGATAATCTACCAGCCTCGATCTTTAGGAAATAAGGATTCACGAGGCTGGTACTCCTTATGTCCTTGGGGGGAGTACACTCCCCCTTCGTCCTGGGCCTAGCTACATCCTTCAAAGGGTGGAAGAAGACTTGGTTCTGGGTAAAGGGAAAGTGGCAGGAATGCGAGGGTGTTTCTGTTCCCCACGTCAAAGTTCCAACATTTCGTGAGTGGGTTTCCTTAGTATTTATTTTCTTAAACTGACGAGGTCTGATACTTACATTCCTTTGCGTTTGTTTTGTAGGGTCGGTTGAACGGTTCGAGTTTACTAAGTTCGAGTGGCACACCCTCTCCGAAATGTATAAGAAATCCTCGGACGCTTGTGCCTTCACTTTCTTAATGCAACCAACCCATCTTTTGAAGACTTCAGCTTAATTATAAGACACGGTAAGATGCCATCATACTTATCTATTTTTACTCTTCCTTTGTTGAATTCTTTTGACCTCGTTTGCTCCCTTCCTTGCAGATCATTTTGAAAAGAGGAGGTACCATATCCCTAACATGGCCACTATCCTTGCTGCCACATAAACTTTAGGAAAGGGGATGAAACCTTCATCTTTTAAGGAAAAGAAGGTTAGAGATAGAATCGAAAAGGTCAACAAGGAAGCTGCTTCTCAAGAAGAGGGACGACCCCCTGTGTCTGACAAAGGGAAGAAGATAGTTAAGAAGGAGCCTAAGAAAAGATTTAGGATCCCGACCCCCAATGGCACGGGTGGCTCAAGAGACGTTCGACCTTCCTGCCCCCCTCCCACTCTGAGGTCCCGACGGGGAAAAAAATTGTTGGGCAGCTCAATGGCTACAATTTATAGGGGGGCAAAAGAGGCCAACTACCTTGGAGCCCCTGAGATAGGTTCCTTTGAAAAAGACTCAAGTCTCCAACAACTCTACCAATCTGAGGCTCCTAAGAGGAAAGCCGCTTTGGCCACCCGTACTGATGAGCTCGCATATGAGGCTCTTGCTCTTCTTCTTCCAAAGATTCAAACTACCACATCGACATTTCATAGATACTAGACAAATAAGTGGCAATCCTACGTTGAGCAGAATAACGCCGTGAACGTCTTTGAAACAATGGTGGCTCAGGCGGGGAGATCTTTTGGAATGGTTATAGAGGTTGAGGCTCTCTTCAAAAGCCTTCAAAATAAGAACCAGTGGTTTTCCAATAAAGTTACCCAGGCAACAAGGCCAAGTTGGAGGTTGAGGCCTTAAAGAAAGAAAAATCTAAGGAGTCGATAAAGCTCGCCTCTGCCTTGGCAGAGATTGAATCTTTAAAGAAAGAGTTCCACCTATGCAGAGCGAGGTGGCCTCCATGACCAAATGAATGGAGACTTCTAATGCACATCATAAGTTGGCTGCTGAGGCTTTAGAAAAATCCAACAAGGAGAACTCCACCTTAAAGGGGAAGGTGGGGTAACTGACTTCCCAAGTTGACAGCCTCATTAAAGAAGTAGAGAGTGTCAGGAGTGATGCTAAGGCTACCAGAAAAAATGTTGAGAATACCTTCATGGCCAACTTCCACCTGACAAAGGCTTATCAACGCTTCGGTAAATACTGGAAGAGGTATGCTTATATTGAAGTTATTGAATGGCTAGAAGTTCATATTCAAGACTCAACACTTCAGACTTGAGGGCTAAGGTCCTTGAAGATGATGAAGAAGAGGAAGAGCCTCAGACTCATGCTGAAGAACCCCAAGTGATTGAGCTCGATGGAGACAATGTTGAGGAGGTGGCCCCCGATGCTATAGTGCCTTTTGTGCTCCTCAATCCCCACCCTCTAGGCTTTCAGTGTACATTTTTTTATTCAGGTGTAAAGGCCTCGGTCTATGTAATGAAATTTATGTTTAATGAAGATCTGATTTCTTTATTCAATCCTTATTTTAATTTTGCAGTGCTAGTGCTTCCGTTCGAATTCGATGTGGTTGCAAACTTCAATCAAACCCAATTCGTATTCTATTGACAACGTCTGACCTAACTTTAGTTACAACTTAACAGTAACATCAGACATCTGAACTTAATAATAATGATGAAGCGATATGTAACAGAATCAATAGGATCTTAAGTGTTACGAGGTCAGATCTAGTGTACCTCGACTTTTTTAAGTGCCAAATCACTATCGAATTCAAACACAAGCTCGTGAACATACTCTGCCATGTCTAAGAATGTGTTCAATTTGTGTTACCCAACCATGTTTGGTAAGTATAAATAATCGGTTTAAATAGATAAAAATAAATGATTGATAAGTAACGAAAAAGTAGAAAATTATTATAATTTAAACACCTTCCAAACAGGGGCTAAAGTTTACCAATAGGAAGTGATCGTTGCATTTCTATGTCATGAGGATTTGGGCATGCTATTTCTATATCATGTTTGAACTTTGAGAGTCCTTTCTTCACTCTGCAAGGTCAAGCACTTCAAGAAATGAACTTTGAGAGTCCTTTCTTTCATGTGGTCAGATAAATTGAACACATTCTTAGGTGGTTGAGGTGGTGGGAGGAGGCGATGGTGGCGGTGGTGTCGGCATATTTGGTTTTGGGTCGGGTAGGGATGAGGTGGGGTGTGGTTAGAGAAGATAACAAGATTTTTTTGGTTTTTGATTTAATTATTTTATTTTCGTTTTTTATATGAAAAAGGAAAGTTACCATTTTGCCCTTTTAAAATTTGGTCAAATCTAGTATTCTTGGTCAACTGGATGGAAACCGTCCATTTGGACTGTAGGTGCGAGTTTTTTAAAGGTTTGGACAAAGTCTGCAAAAATCGAAAATATTTGGTACCGTGGCTACAATTTTCCCAAAAAAAAAGGATTCGAGTTTCTCACCCAACTCTCTTCATCTCTCTTCCTTCCACTGTCTAGTGTCCAAATAATTCTCTGTGCCCAGGAAATAGGGTTCCTAGTTTCATATCTCATTACCCAAACCACCAAGAATTGTGTATTACTTTAAAATCCCATATTTGTTTTCCTCAAAAGTGTATAATTTGTTATGGTTGAGCTTCAATCTCAGCCCCTAATGCGATTAATCAATAGTAACAAGTTAGATAAAAAAAAAAAAAACTCAATACCAGTAGATTAATTGTAATAGAGAAGTCGATTACAATAATTAAATCTGAAAATGGAAATGAAAGAAGATAGAATCGGAGAGAAAAGGAATATCATGTACAATATTCACACTCTCTTCTGATTTCCTATCTAATGGTTATAACAAAGTTGAAAAGCCTCATTTCTCTGGAATTCTTCTTTTTGTTCCCATCCCAGTCTAGCTGACCTCTTTTCTTCTGTTCATAACATCACATTTAGGATAAACTTGTCCCCAAGATAGAAGTTCTAGAAATGTAGCATGCACTTCTTTTGACTTTCCCAAGTAGCGTCTTTGGGTTGGATCTTTCCTTGTGTACTAGCTATTGAGTGATTGCTCGACTATTCATATTAACCAACATTGTAGACATGACTCACAGAGATTGTATGTACTTATCCCTACTGATAAGTGTATTTTATAAACTTATTTGGGCTCTAAAATATCGACATTGTGTGGTTCTTTTAATGAAATTATAGCTTAATTTATTATATAATGTGTTTTTAGGTGAAACTCAATGAATGGAAGTGAAATTAAAAGAAAGGAGCAAAAAGAGTGAAAAATGACAAGATCCAAAGTTTGGGGATTGAAGTGAAAATGCTCAAAAGTTGTGTAGAACCTCGCGATAAAGATTCAAGAGTACTAGGAGTCAATTGGATAAAGGAAGATGTCAAAGGGATAAAATATCCTTAAAATATGATCACACATCAATTTATGATTGAAAGAGTTATGCATTGATTTTTAGACTCATCTTGTGATCCATATTTGATATAGAACACGATTGAATTTGAAGATAATTTCTGAAGAACAGTTGTAGCCCTTTGAGTTAGCTTTTCAANGTGACAACAAATCAATTTTCAACCATACAAGGATGTCGAAAGTTTAGTTGGAGATTGAGACCTATTTTTGGCATAGTAAAAGCTCGAATTGAAGAAGAGCAATTTCTAGTAAAGTTGTAGACCTCGATTTATCTTTCCAACGCATCTTGAATCACCTCAATAGGACATCAAAAGGAAAAGTTATGACTAAAATACTGAATCAAATGCAAAGTAGACAGAAACTCAGCACCCAAGCTCTACCTTTTCAGCGCTCAAGCGCTACACCATAGTTTGGAAATAGAAAATCAATAGAGATGTAGCACTCAAGCGCTACCTGGGAAGAAGTCACGGCGTTCAAGCGCTGCATTGTAAAATCTAGGTTTTGTTTTTCTTGGGCTACGAAAAGCCTGTGAATAAGTCTCCAACTTGGCCATGAATGTGAAGAACTATAAATAGACTTAATAGGGCACGAAATTAGGTGTTCCCACACATTGAAAAGAGGGTTTCCACTCATTGAAAAGGAGGTTCCCACATATTAAAAGAGGGAGTCCACATATTGAGATCCTCCATTACTCATTCCAAACAACACA